>JALBCR010004827.1:0-171996 GCA_030710515.1 Abscondita cerata | reverse complement strand
TGGTGTTAGCATATTAAAAATTAAATAAGAGTGTAACGAATTATAAGATTATACCTTTGACTTTGAATTTTTTTAAATCCACGTTATTGTTATTAAAATCCAAGCCTTCAGAGATGTTATCAATCAAAGAATTTTAAAAAGAAAGTTTCATGCTCACATTCAATAAAATTATATTTTTCTATATAAAATGCAATCTCGCGGTATGTGTCTGATGGCAATACGTTAAAAGGCGAATTTTAATTCTCCCGCGCGTTTGTCTAATTTTTCGATTGGTCGAGAGCATTTCAATTGGTTTTGCTTACAGGGACATAGCCATTTTGGGTGACACTTTCCTTTCTACTGGCGTTTCAGATTCAAGCTTCTGCCAAATACTTGAAAAATCGGTTACTTTCATATTAAGTATCGATGTAACTCAAGAAGAATTTACTTGCTTGCTACGCTGCATTTTCTGAAGTCGCCGTAAGTATATATTTTCCTTGATTTTGTGTAACGTGAATTTTAAAAACACGTGAGCAAATTGTAGTCTTTTGTGGGACCTAAGTAATAGTTGTCAAGGAGACCGTCTTCGTGTAGTTTATAAGCACCTGTACACCAATCGTACTCTTAGAGAGACATTGCGATATTGTCGCATACTCTGTAGCTTCGATGGCCTACTTGTTCTTGCCTGTGGCTTCTATGTCCTACTTGTTCTCTTCTACAAAAGAATCTACCTACGTACCCGGTCCCTTCGATTCGTGCCTAAAAGAACGTTTTCAAAGTGTAAGCTGCCGACTTCTTTGCATAAGCATTGGTGGGAGGCAACCGAGATTCCTAGCAATAAGTTTCTATACTGTTTTTCTTTAAACGAGATGTAGTTTGCATGCAAAAATATAACGGCAATCTCTCGTACTCTATTATCGGTGATACTATCAGTTTTCGGGTGGTCCGCCAATTGGGGTCGCGTTAGCGACCATTTTGATCTATAAGAATGCGAATTCATAAGACCTTGTGGATTTTGCGGAACGTATCTTCAGGAGCTATAATTAGTATTTAGTATAATTTTTTTGCATAGTGCATCTGTAAATTTTTGTATGTGAATGAGTGCTTCAATCACTATTTAAATTCGAATTCAATTTGGCCCACACAATTAGGAGTTAGCTTGCTTTGTTACGGACTAAGCTGTGTATTGTATATTATTTTTCGATCCTCCATCCGTAACCACTAATTTTGCATCACTCCAAAAGCGGCCACAAACACCCCTTTTTGGCCTCGGCCGGCAAAAGATACTAAATGTTGGCAATATCACATTATACTCATGACACTGAAATCAGGAGAATCCACATGCTGGAATACGTAAATAATACGTTTGCAGTACTGTTTTACATCTTATTTTGAAGGATTATATAGGCAAACCTTAAAAAAACACATTATTATCTGAATCAGGAAAGATGAGCTCTACGTCATCAAGCAAATGCGTATGATTTAATATTAAAAATTAAAGTCACATCAGAAACTATAACAATTCTATCTTAAACGTGATAGCAATTGTCACAGTCTAACTATAAAAAATTTACAAACTGTCACTTCTAGGTTAGAATTTTTTTAATTTACTAAAAGCGATTTAGAGAGATAAAATATGGAAACAAAACTATTTATTTATTATTATTGGAGTTTACTTTAAAATATTAACAAAAACGATTCACATTGCAGAAAAATTATCGCACCTATGGTAGTTTTCATCTGTAAAGATATTAGGTAGTACAATTTATTTATTTAAATAAATAAATAAAGAAAGGTAGTACAATAATCGACTTTAATGTAAATTCAAAAAAAAATATTTACGAATATGTACAAATAATGACAAAACACAAGATAATCCAAGTAAAATGACAGGTTATGATCGTTGTAATTGTCGAACACAGGGTCAGTAAAACAGAGATTATTTATTAAAAATACAACTGAAGTCATAATTCGTAAAAAAATAAAGGGGAATTATTTTTTTACCTCTTTCTCACGTTCTCAAAATCATTCATCTTTGTTTCTGATTGTAAAACAGAACATACTCGATATTGAACGTGTGTATTTGATAGTTTCGAATACAGTGATGACGTAGGGCTCATCTTTCGTGATTCAGATAATACCTTAATGTATGCCAAAATGACACCGTGTTGACAGCTACCAAATAGCAACCAAAAATGTTTTGGCATATAGTAATATTTGAAAATTTAAGTTTCAACCAATTTGATCTTCTCTGTGTGTCACGTGGCCGTTTCACAGAATAACTCAAGAGATGTTTCTAATGATTTAATAACATTCTATAATACAATGCTCAAAATGGAGTTGCGGAATGTTATTCTTTTTCCTTGTTTCCGAGAAAAAAGTTGAAGAGGTCATACGTAGTATGTGGTACCTATAATAAATGGTAGTCAAACGCGGTAGGTCCTGACGATTCAAATATTCAAATGATTCAATTATGTTGTCCTTCAATCGTTCCTGTTGTTACGCATCTTATAAATACTTGTTTGCTTGATTCTGTTTGTCCTCAAGCTTGAAAGTCACATTCTCCCATATGTCCAGTCACGGTTTAGACCGAGATATCAGCTCTACCTTCTGTCACCGATGATATTATTTCGAGTTTAGACTCAGGTTTCTAATACAGCTCTGATTCTTCTCGATTTCTCGAAGGTGTTTGACACCATCAATCATGATCTACTGTCACTTTGTTGGATTTAATGCATGTTCCATAAAAATTTTTAAATTATTTTTAAGTAATAGGACTCAATGCATCATAATTTATAACAAATTATCAAAACCAGCAACAGGTGCTTGGACCTTTGCTATATTCTATTTATTTTTCAATGTTTAACATCATGTAAATATCATCTGTATGCTGACGATTCATAATTATACTACTCGTGTGATATGCAAACAGCTGATCCGTGCATTAATAATGATATTTCAAATATTTTACGTACAACTTATGAACACTGCCTAAGTATAAATCCCAACAAATCGTCTATACTTTTATTATGCAATAAGGCTGAAAGAACATTCTTGGAGTCTAACATCAATATCTCCCTGAGTGACAATGACCTTATGTTTAAGCATGAGGCAAAAAATTTAGGTTTGATATTGGATATGGATCTAAAGTTTAGGATTAATTTCTTCTACAATAAGGAAAGATATATTCGTCTCTTCGACCTATTTATCCATTCCGACAATCACTCTGCTTATTTGTTCGCAGTCTTCTGTCTGATTTGTTAGTTTTAAGCCATTTTAAATTTGCAACGTTGTATATGGTACCAGTTTGGATTATCGAGAGGTAAATAGAATTCAAAAAGTACCTACAAAATTGTTGCTTACGATTCATATATCATATTGGCCGTCATCAACAGATTTCTCCAGCTCTGCGAACAGTGCGTTGATTGACAATGACTTACAGAAGGTTCTTACATCTCAGTACGTTTATTCATAGAATTTAATAATATTTAATACGCCATCTTACCTGTTTGAGAGAATCTCTTTCCGTACAGATATACACCATTTGAATCTTCGTCATCGTGGACTGATATTTAATCCTCGACATGCTAAAGCTTTATTCAGACGTTCATTCTCTTTAATGTCGCTTCAGTATATAAAAGCCGCTTTACACTATCTGATTTTTTGTATTTGATATACCATTTGATTTTTGCTATTAATTTACATCAAATAAAAATTGATAGAATATATCTTACAGTTCACACAGTGTGACTGAATACATGGTTTTGATTTTTGATTACCGACACTTAAAAATTAACATATACTTGTAGGTTATATTGCAAACGTACAACGCAAAAACAGTATCAGATTAATTAAGTATGCCAAACATACAAAATGTAATGTGTCACAATGTGGTGGTGTCCAATTTATCAGGGCTACAATTGCATGAAAGATACACCTAAAAAAAGACAGTTAAAAAGAAGAACCCTTTGGTCACGAAAGTGGTTACACTAAAGTAACGAAGGTTGTGGGACAACAAGTTTGATTTTCAATAAATTAGCAATTGAAGATCCAATGGGATTTAGAAATTTTGGGTTTGGACATTATTGTTTGGTGTTTTTAATAACAATAATTAAGTTCAATCGATCATTACTAAGTAAAAATTAAATTAAAAGCTCACATAACTTCTAAAGGTTCGCAACATACAATACACTCCCAAATCCAGTGCGCATGCTTTAACCCCGATCTCAAAAAGAAAATCAAACGAAAATAGATACTGTTCTATTCTAAAAGATCAGATACAAAATCAAGTGCAAAATCAAACGGTCAAAACAAATTGTCAAATCAAATGGTGTAAAAGGAAAAAATGTGATTTGATTTAAGTCAAATGCAAAATCAGATAGTCTAAAGCGGCTTTAATACAATAAACCATGATTGGAAGATGCTGTTGCCTACTCCATTTAATAATCAACTGGTTCTAAGGGAACAGTGAGATTGCATGTTTCCCAACTGCGATATTAACATTTATTTGCCTTATATTTTTTTTGTTTTTCTGTATACATTAATGTTTATCTATATGTATATTATTGTTATTTTTTAGAATTTGTTCTGAATGACTAACGAAACGAAAAAATGGATTTCATATGGATTGAGACCTGGACGAAAATCAGTGCGCTTGCTTCGACGGGTGACCTGACCAAGTGCTCTTCGCCAGATAATATTTTTCTAATGTATATTGTATGTTGCTTCTCTGCCAATAAACTGTATTATTATTATTAATTACTAATTGTAATGTTCTTTTTTTATTTTTGTGCTGTACATAACTTCAACTATTATGGTGGTGGACTGTAACACACACACATCGGTTATTAACCGATGCCGCAGTCACTATCATTTAGCCTCACTGCTCGCACGATTATTATTAGTTTCAAAAAGAAAATGTATCAGTGTATGTATTCATTAAGTATTATGAAATAAAGAACTTTATTTTCAATCCTTCATTATTGTCGTAGTTTTAAGCGGTCTTAATCATCCGAACTTATAAAAGACACGACACTAATAATACTGGTTTCAAGTAATCACGAGTCTCTTACCTTACTAAAAAAGTAATGAACAATCGAGAGTGACAACGATCATCGAAGTTCATTTGTTTCCATGGCTTACGAGATAATAAATAATAAGCGGCTAGTCAAGATCTTTTGTTTCAAACATACCATTGAAAGTAGAAAAAAAGGATAGACGTTATTTATGATAAAATCCAATATGGCGCACATTTAAATAAGAGAGTTACTATCAATATCTCCAAAACCACTCTTGCAATAATTCTTTTGAAAATAGATTACAATTTGCCTTCATTAGTGAAGAAACTTTTGTACAAACATTTTTCTAGTAGCTGTCCTAATAAGAGAAATAATTAATATTTTCGAAAATAGGATTATTCGGATATCTTCGGAAAGAATAGAAATTTTTGATCCCAGCTACGGCATCTCAATCAGCATGTAAATCGGTACAACCCTCGTCAGTGAAAATGGACATTTCCAGGTAGAAATTATAGGATGTGGTGACAGTCTAAGAGAAAACTCGTGCAATAAACATTTAAATCTTCCAGGTAAACAAGTAAGTTCTTTACATTTTCTTATTCACTTTTCAGATATTGAAAATTGAAAGGTTGTTTATTTCAATATTATATGAATGAATCTCGGTGTTTGTAGTATTTTATTTATTTTTGTTTCCATGTGAGCTTAAAAAACCAATAAAAAATTATAATCTTAGAAAACTACATTGAAGTTTGCGAACTTTTTGAATCATCGGAAGCTGTTTGATTGATTTTTATTGTTAGTAATCGTTTTTCATTATTTTGCACACGGTTTTGTCACCACACTGTACAGGTTTATACTGATCTTCTGGGGCACCATACATAACACTTACATCTCAATACAATATTTAAAATGTACCATACGATTAAATAAATAAATTATTTTCGTGTTTGGGTATTTTGATTGAACATTGCATTATAAAATGATTTTTAGTTTATCAATAATGTGGTTAAAGTATAATTGCAAGATTTAAAAAAACAAACGAATAAAATAACAGATATTATAACAATAAAGAAAGGCAATTAAAAATCTATTTTCTCCAAATCTTTTCTAAAATATATAGCTTCTAAGGACAATTATATTACAATAATAGGTATTTAAAAAAAATCTATCAGCTACAAGAAAGCTGTTGCGTTGTATTTATGACAACATTTTGATAAATGATTATGAGTTTGTGACATAATGTACAACACTTTTTAATGTATTCATTTGCCAAATCTTAACCCATTTAAGCCCATGGTTGCGTTAACGCAACATTGAAAATAGGATTTTTTTATACCGAAAAATCTATTTTTTGGTCACGACTTTTATATTATCAGATAAAAGGATAGATAGTTGAGGTAACAAATTTATATTTTTTGAATTTAGACGGGGTTTTAATTTTGAGAAAAAAATAAATAAAAGTGTTCAATATTCGCTTAAAAGGTTGAGGTAAATATGTATATATTTTTAACCAATGGTTATTTTTTTCTTTATGCTGTGTTAGTATTTTTTTAAAGATACTTCAAATTACAGTATGCTATAAAAAGTTAGTCCATTTTTTTTACTAGTTGACTTCAGAGGGCTTTTAATTGCAACGTTGCGAAAACGCAACATTGGGATAAACAATGAAACTGCAGTGGCAGAAAGCATGATTCATATTCATATTCCTGTTTGAACTTGTCATTTAGTCGTAGTGTATTGTAAACGGTGCGTTTTAGTGTTGATATCTAGTTCTTTAGAGTAAACAAATCCTTCAAATATTATCAAAATTTTAAAATGGTAAGTAAATCAACTGTGCTTATTTTCGATAATCATTTATGGTTTTAGAGCAACAATAAAGACAATTATTATTATACAAGGCCTTTGACACTAAAAGAACTTGAAGAAATTGTAGAAAATATTAGTCTCAATAAAGAAGTGGACATTTGTTACATACCACCTGACGTCGATGATCTAACGGATGAAGAAAATATCGATGAAGATATTGTAGGCGGCCAAGAAAATTTGCCTGCAGATTTGGCGGGAACATTTGAAATTCAATTAGACTCTGAAGTTGTAGTGGAAGATAATAATGATGAAGACATTTTACCTTTACCTTATAAAATACCGAAACTAGAAGACGTTACTTGGTGTAGAACTTCAGTCGACTACGATAGAGATGCTGTGTCAAATGAGCTAGAAGACATAAACAAAATTACTACGGATCTACATGGAAAATCTGTATTTGACTTTTTATGGAAATGTTTGATCAAAATATTATGCAGTTTATTATTTCAATGTCGATGAAATATTCAAGGGATCACAATCGTCCTCAATTTGGCTTAGAACAAGCTGACCTGGAAATTTTTTGGGAATATTAATTTTGAGTGGATATCATACCCTTCCACAAGTAAAACTCTACTGGTCATCCGATGAAGATAAAGGTGTTCCGTTTGTAAAAATACCATGTCTAGGAACAGATTTCTAGAAATAAAACAAAATCTTCATCTTGCCGATAATAATCAGCTAGATAAAACGACAAATTTGCGAAAGTACGGCCTCTAGTGGATCTATTGAACAGAAACTTTTGAAGTTTGGTATTTTCAGACATCATTTGTCAATTGATGAACAGATGGTGCCTTACTTTGGTCGTCATTCGGCAAAAATGTTTTTAAAAGGAAAACCTGTAAGATTTGGGTTTAAAATCTGGTGTCTCACTTCAAGTGACGGATATTTGTATCAGTTCATTCCATATAGCGGAAAACAGATAACAGATGCAAAAAAACAATTTTGGTTTAGGTGAAGAAGTTGTTATCAATCTACTGAAAGTTGTAGAAAATAGATCAGCCCATAAAGTATACTTTGATAATTTTTTACAAGTTATAAATTGTTGGTTTATCTGAAGAATGAAGGATATTTTGCTACTGGAACTATTCGTGAGAATAGGATGCTGAAATGTCCATTAGAAACTAATAAAAGTATAGGGAAAAATCTCGTGGCACCATGGATTCCCGGTACGATCATGTAAACGAAATAAGCGTTGTGCGTTGGAATGACAATTCCGTAGTTACAGTTGCAAGCAATTGTGAGTCTGTAGAGCCCATTCAGTCTGTGAAAAGATACAATCGTAAGGAAAAAAAGATGTCTCTTTACCACAACCGAACATGATTGCCCAATATAACAAATATATGGGTGGTGTAGATTTACACGACAATGCCGTGGCAAACTACCGAATCAATATTCGAGGAAAAAATGGTGGTGGCCTTTGTTTATTAATTTTTGGACTGTGCTGTGGTAAATGCTTGGAAACTATACCGACTTGTACATAAAGAGAAACCCATTTCCCAGCTAGATTTCAAGTCAGAACTAGTCCGAAGTCTTTTGACTAAAAACAAACGTAGAACACAATCCACTAGAGGTCGTGGCTCTACAACATCTTTACCGTCGACGTCTAGATTTGATAACACGGGTCATATAATTGAAAGAAATAACGAAAACTGGAGAAGACGTTGCAGGGTATGCAAAAGCACTACGGTTTATAAGTGCAACAAATGTGAAATCCCCTTGCACCCACATTGTTTTAAAAACTATCACAATTAATTTAGGAAATCATATAGTACCATAGTTGCGTTAACGCAACGCAAAAAAACTGCTTCTATTGTTTTTTTTATTTTTTTTGTTTTTCTTATGTTTATTACTAATTAATTAAATATGTTTCTGTAAAAAAGTTGTACTTAATTTGATTTTTCTAGTAGTGGTCCTAAATGGGTTAACATTTCCTTTTCCCTTTTTTTTTTTTTTTTTTTTTTTTTTTTTTTTTTTCTTTTTTTTTTTTTTTTTTTTTTTTTTTTTTTTTAATTCCATTTTTTTTTTTTTAAATTTTTTTTTTTTAAAAAATTTTTTTTTTTTTTTTTTTTTTTTTTTTTTTTTTTTTTTATTTTTTTTTTTTTTTTTTTTAAAAAAAAAAAAATAAATTTTCAATAAAATTAAAAACAAAATATCAAAATTGTTTAAACAATTTTTGTGCGTTTTCACCCTTTTGATAACTCCCTTGACTCTACCTTAAAGTGCTAAACCTTCTATCCTCGCTTACTATATGTAAAGGGAAGGAAATAAAAGAAAATTATTTAACATTCTCCACTTTTTCTGGAGCAATAATTCTTAAGAGAAATATAGAGTTAACAAGAGTTGTTAGAGCCATACAATTCAGAGGTTTTATAAATCGTTAACTTCTATCCCCTTTTCGTTTAATAGAGTGCTAAAGCGCGTGAAACAACTTCAATTCGCGTCGAAATAAAGAAACATCCACTCTCCGTTTGAGGTCTCCTAATGTGAGAGTTGTGACGTTGTTACATCATTAATCAAGTAGTTTGATTACACCATTGGGCATTACACGGCCTTAATTCAAAGCCCCTTAACGCGTCTCCCGACTGCAATATGTTAGATTAAACTTCATTTTCTTCTCTTACGCAATAAAAATAAACTAGACTTTTCACGAAAATTCTTCGGCTTTTTAATTTAATATTGCTAAAATTTGCAGGCGCGCGGTCGAATAATTAACATTTACTAGACAGCAAACACGTTATACTCACGGAAGTAAACCGAAACTTCTTGCGTGTACACAGAGATGAAGTCAGAAACCGTAACCTACAACGAATATTTGCTTTATTCACAAATGAGAACTTGACAAACACCGGAAACGATGTACTATAATAGTTAATTATAATACTATTTTATATTGCTAAATGAGGCGCATTGCCTTGAGCATATTTTATTCCAAACTCAACATCTTCACTTCCAGCGCGTAAATTATGCACATAAAAATATAACGCCCCAAATTAATTGCTTAATTATAAAAGGCGCACGATACGCTACCTCATTTGTATATTAAATACATAATTTAATGTTCGCATGAGTGAAAACCTATTAGAGCTTTCAGTGGCCACTTGAGAGAAGAAATTGTTAGATAGAAATTAATTAAAACTCTCTTAATGACCCCAAGTTTATTGTATTTCGTTACGTTATTAATGATATTCTCCTCTCTTATCTCTTTTCGTGCTTCAATTATTATATTAATAGGTGCTGCGCAAATTTAATTTTGATCAAATCCGAAAATAGACACAATAAACACAACCAATATTTGGTTTTCGAAAATTATCCTCCCAAGAGATAGAAGAGCAGAATCTAAACAAATAATCCGATAAGTCTCTTAATGAGTATTTTACAAATTATTATTGTCTTTATTTACTTAAATGGATAAACCTGCGCACGCTGGATCATTTTATTTTCAGACATTACTTTCTCTATCACTTTTTGATTCGTAAATGGTTTGATTAAACAAGTACGAATTGAAAGAGTGTTTGTAGACTGAACCAAAGCTTCCGACAAAGGTCAATTGAGGGCCGGATGAGCGTCGGAATAGCTTCTGTAACGAGTGGTTTATTATAATTTTTATATATTTGTGAGAAAAATATTAATTCATTAAAGTAGGCATACGTTACTGCCTCATACAATCCTGTCGTAAACTTTTATTCTTTAATATTCTGTGTAGAATTTATACAGCGTGTATACCATACCGTGTGTCCCGTATAATGTGAAGCATTCTGTTTAACATGGGAAATTTGAAAAGTCCGATTTATATGTCCCTAAAGTGTTCCACTATCAGAACAATGTCTACTACAAAACGTTTTGCATAATAATTTCTAAAATTTAACCAAACATATTAAAAATATTTGAATAAATAATTAATAATATTTAAAAACGTATGAGGGTTCAAATCCCAGTCCGATTTCTTTTTTTAGTTGCATTATTTTAAAAGAACAGCGTTTAATTTTTACCGGTAAAGAGGCATAAGTTTTAATTTTTTTTACTTGAATTGGCAATGGATTTATTAGAATATTCACATTATAAAATATATTTAGTTTAATTGTTTAATAATAGGAAGTTTTAGGATATGGTAAAATCTTCTGCGCATGCGTAATGACGTAATTTTAGCGTTTGATTTTACGCGGTACGCCTTATTTCGACGCGGCCACTTCAACGTCGCCGTCTCGATACCTCACCTTCGACGTGAGCTCATCTCGACGAGAGCTCATTTCGACGACAGCTCTCATTTCGACGAGAGCCTATCTTGAAACGAGCTCATCTCGCGCGAGCCCATCTCGCCGGGAGGTTATATTTGCGCTAGTGTGTGTTACGGATGGTGTTATTGTATTTTCAGTATGGTTGTAATTGTAAACAACGCATGTGATTGATACTTGATTTTTTTTGAAGTCCTACGAAAATTAGAAGAATAACTATTACTATTATACAGAATGATTCATTAATGATAACGACCGGCCGTATCTCGGAAACAGCACGTCCTACAACATCAGTGGAAAAATTCTTATAACAAACTCGACACATAAAAAGTGTTTTAAAATATTTTTAAGTTCGTAGCTTTCCTCTAGAAGGCGCAATCTATAACTTACAAAATATAATTGAGTTTTCTACAAAATACAATCTAATTAATGTTAGTAAAAAATGTCAGCATTAGAAACTACTGTTTCTACTTCAAAACTTTTGTTTAAGTAATTTTTCTATACTACCTATTGTTAAGTGGTGGGGGAATTTACTTTTGTTGAGAGTTTTTATCCCGTAGCATTTCATTCCGTCGACTTTTTTTCTGAGATTTTTTTAATGGTTTTTTATCTCATGGCATTTTTCCACTGCTTACGTTCATTCTTTTTCATTTATAATTGCACAAGAAGTTTTCATTTTGCCGAGTAAGTTTAGGCAGTGGCGGCTTGTCCATATGGTCATTTGGTCAATGATATCCCAAAAATTTTGACAATATATAAAAAATATTCATTATTACGTGTTTTATTAAAATAGGTAATTAAGTCGCAAGTACAATAACTTAAAATTTATCGGCCGTCGTTCGTAATTCATCCTCTTCAACCTTGGGCTGGCGGTGCGAATTGTCCTCATTGAATTAGATCTACCCGGAAAACTCGAAAACGTGCAGCCCGAAAACGCGAACTCCGAAACAATAATCAACTTTGGGTCATGAGCCGGATCCCGCAGTTTACGTTGACTTCGTATAGGGTGTACAACTACGCTCGATTTTTGATTCGATTTTCGCGCGTTTTAAATCATTTTAAGAATTTATATTGATATGTTTTACTGTTGTTGTTTTGTTTTGTAAAAATACTATTTTTTGATTCGCGTGTGCATGCGCTATAATAGAAAATGTCGGTAGTGCAGAAAATTAAACAACTAAAAGTGCTAACAAACTTAATTTTACAAAATTAGTTGAGTTCAAGGCAAATGGTCGTCCTTTGCCAGAACTAGAACTAAGTTTACGACAGACTAGCAAAGACAAAAATAAAGATGTTCATCGAAACTTTCGCAAGGTAATGTACGATTTAGCTAACTGGATATGTGGTTGTGAAGTATCAAATGTATTTTACTGTTTTGTTTGTTTATTATTTTCTAAAGACTCGTCAGACTCGCTATAGTCCAAATCCGGTGTAAGAGATTTAAAACATTTAAAAGAGGAAATAAAAAACAAGTTTCGTCTGCAGAACACATGAAATGCTCGGTAAATTGTAGAATGTATTGTACTAAAATGCTTATGATGTTATGATTTCGTGCTTTTTTCCATTTGAGTTATTTATATTTTTTTTTAAGTATGCCTATTTTTAAATAAATTTTTGACCTACCAGTATGATTGACCACAAGCCGCCATTGAGTTTAGGTGTCTTAATGAAAATATGTTGTCTAGTAGTTCAAAAGTATAAGAAAACTAGAACTTAAATGTAAATATTAAATTGAATATACTGTCAATTCTTAAATCAATGGAGACCAATAATTGATTGAAAAATACTAAAGTTCAAAAAATACCAATGCATTTGCTTTTAATTTAATTTTTTGTTCTATAAGTTCATTAGGGATACGGTAATCGTGTCCCTTTTAGTTAACAATATCTTCACTACTAATAATGCCAAAAAAATAGAGTTTTTGTAAAGTATATATTAACGAAAACCTTTATTTAAACATATGGACAAATGTTGAGTACGTTGTTATTTTTTACTAAATTTTAAGGCAAAAAGCTAATAAAAGTCTTAAACAACTTTTTTCCATTATGCGAACTAAATTCGCTTTGAGATGGGGTCGTGTCGAAATGAACTAGCGTCAAAATGGACTCGCATCGAAATGAGCTTGCGTTGATGATGAGCTCGCGTCGAAGTGGCGGTGTCGAGATGGCGGCGTCGCGTCGAAATAAGCTGTTCGTTTTGTAAAAATAAAGAACAACTTTTAATTACGTCCTTCACCGATGGAAATTAAACGCTGTTCTTGAAAATAATAATACAACTAAAAAAAAAAAAAAACGTGTGATTTGAACCTCGTACGTTTTGAATATTTTAAAATATTTTTTCAAATATTTTTTATATGTTTGGTTAAATTTTAGAATTTATTACACAGAACGTTTTCTAGTACACATTGTTAAATAGTGAAAATATTCTAAAAACACTTTGGGGACATATAAATCCGACTTTTCAAATTCCCCCCATGTTAAACACAATGCTTCAGATTTTCGGGACACACGGTATACATTTTCGTCCGGTTTTTATAAGAAAATTTTAATGATAAAATATTGCATCATGATCTTCTTGAATCATATTTAAAATTGTGTTGCAAAAATCAAAATATGTTGTCGTTTTCATAGAGTGCCTGAACCGAGACCTGAACCTTACAAATACACAGGTACAAAGAAGGTTTTCTCGTAAAAAACTAACTGAACGGTTTTATTACTTGGGTTATTTGAGGTTGAGGCTAACGGTCGGGTACTAACGGAGGATCTTCTTTAACTGGGTCTACAATTTGCTCTTCTATACTCAGTATACTATTGGCGCGGGAGTAATAAACCTGCCAGAATTATCGAATATCCCGTATTGCAGTGGCGTAGGTACCTGATTTACGTTTGGAAAAAAAATCTTACTAAAAAAAATATCAAAACAAGCTTTACCGCAGAACTGATAAGCGAAAATAAAATTGTGTTTAGAAAAAATTATTCAAACAAAAGCTATAGACAATAAAATTTCCAACAACTTTTCTCCCTCACCTTTTTTTTGTAAAATTTATATTAGTGAAGATATTGTTATAATCATTAGTTAACGTGATTGTTATTTCTCAGTAATTACTAATCGGATCAAAAATAATTTAAAAAAGTTGTGTATAATTAAATTATAAAAAATTTTATTTGAAACACAAATGTGTAAAATAAATATTTTTCTAAATATTTCAAAAATTCGAAAATCTGTTAACGGCACTTTAAGTAGTCCTTAGATTATTACAAAATCTAATTCGGAATTATAAATAGGGTCCTTGTACAAACTTTCATAAAAATCGGATGGCTGGTTTTCTTAATATCTTGTTTATATACGGACGGACCGGCCGTCGGACTAAAATTTTTTCTTGCTACTAACTCTAATTTCTCGGAAAAATTTCGTAAGATGTGGAGTAAAAAAAGATTTATGTAGAAAACAAAAAATTATCAAGTCTGTTTTTCAACATGTTTATTGACGAAGCATTAATGATGTCTGGAGGTAAGCTGTTCCATGTAGTAAAAATACGGTTTGAAATAAAATGTTTTCGCAAACTAGTAAGAAATTTTAACCTTTTAGATTATGACCACGAAGTCGATCATCCCTGTCTAAAACGAATAAGTCCTTTAGATTTCCGTAATTGTATCGTAAGATACGGAAAGTTAAAATTAAACACCGCGAAGGCGGCCGTCGTCGAATGTCTTCTACGTTTAAAGGACAGTCTAGTAACTTGACGTTGGATATTTTCGAGTAGTAGCTTTTTGTCGCGCACTAACTATGGACACCATGCAGCTCCGTAGCATTCCATAATTGGACGGATATATGTTTTATACAGGTGTATAGAAGTTTGAAAAGATATTGCGGCAAATGCTCTTTTCAGAAGATATAATGTAGAATTACTCTTTTTGGTGATCGATGCGACATAGGCAGACCAAGTAAAATCTTCAATAAGTATAACACCGAGATCATTGTAAAACTTTCTTTTATTTAAATCCTGTCCATTTATAGAATAGTTTAAGTGTTGGTTGTTCTTCCCCATGTGCGTAACAACACATGTATTTATTTTGAGACGCAACAAGTCCGAACACCTCTTAAAAATATCGTTTAAGTCACTATGGAGATAAAACGTATTAAAAATTGGATTGGCAAATATCTTGTCTGTTTTGCTCTGAATATGAAATTGAAGATCACTTCAGTATAAAACAAACAATAACGGACCCAACACTGAACCCTGAAGTACTCCACTTATAACACAGGTTGTTCCACTGACATAGAATCGCCAACTCTGATGTAAAAGTTCTTGTTTCTTAGAAAAGCGCCAATCCAATTAAAAAGATTTCCACGAATATCAAAATGTTGTAATTTAAACAAAAGTCTTTTTATTGGCACTCGATCCAAAGCTTTTGGAAGTCCAAATAAATGACATCCACAGGTCTGTTCTCATTTAAAGAAACTGCCCACTCGTTCACTAACTGTAATGGGTTAGACATTGTTGATCTACCTTTCACAAATCCATGTTGTTCTAAGGGAATAATGTGTTCATTACGTAGAAACTCTACAATATGCTCGGAAATGATAGATTCCATAACTTTACTAATAATTGACCGATAGTTGTTCGGGTCTCATTTATTTCCGTTTGTGAATATAGGGGTTAGAGAGGCAGTTTTCCATATAATAGGCAGGATGTGTGTATTAAAAGATGTCGTCATGCAATGGCTGTGTTGTTATATTGTATGTTCTTGTTTACCTTCTATGTTTAGGTTTTAGAGGTTTTCCTAAACATTGAAGTGAATGCTTTGCCAAGACGAACCAATCCATAAGTGCACACGGTTTCGTCACCACACTATACAGGTTAATACTGATCTTCTGGGGCACCATACATAACACTTACATTTGCAGTACAATATTTAAATGTACCATACAAATAAATAATTAAATAAATAATGGGAAAGATAGTTCATCACAACATTTTTTTAATAGTAATGAGGATATGTGGTCTAGTCCCGGAGAGGAGTTGTTTACTAATAACTTAAAGTAGTTTTTAACAGTTTCAGGTGTGAAATCGATATGGTTCTCACTACACTTGAGCATTTGGGGACAATGAATATCACCGAAATAACCATCAACTCATTCTATGTAAAAGTGGACGAGAAAGTTTGACCTAGAACAGCAGCCACCTCAGTAGAATTTTCACATAGTGATCCGTCTGTTTCTTTTAATAATGGAACTTTTCAAAACAATGAAGATCGAATGTACTTGTAAAACTATTTAGAATTATTACAGTTTGTTATACAGGGTAGCTTTTATGTATGGAACCAAGGCTCTGTAGCCAAAACGGTTGAAGGCATCATTCTGGAAATTTTAGGGATCAAATCTGAAGCTATTTCACATAATTTGACACAATCAAAAATTTTTTTGCTCGATAATTTTTGACACGCCGCCATCTTGAATTTTTTTAAATAGCAAGATGGGTCATGTGATATATCATTTGAAAGCTTATTTTATTTACTTTGCAACTGACTAGAAACATTGAAGTTGTATTTTGGAGGAAATACCTCAAAAATTTATTCTAATAATTATTTCTGCAATTATTTGTATTATCGCCTTTTTAATTTAGGTGGCGATGCTTTTGACACGTTACCTAGGTGACGTTACCTATGTGACGTTACCTAGGTAACGTTATAACGTCAAAACATCAGTTATTGTCATTACTAGTTCATTATTATTCAATAATTAGAACCGTCTCGTAAAAATGAATCAGCTAACTGAATTAGAAAGATTACAAATTCTTATGATGGTTGGTTACGCCGATAGAAAACGCACGCATAAAGAAGTTTGCCAACTCTTCAATGCTGAAAACCTGATAGGAATCCTATAGTGAGATCTACTGTGACCAAGACTTTACGACGGTATAATATCACTGTGAGTGTTAAAACCGTCGCAGAAGTGGCCGACCAACAACAGTGGCTGCAAGGATAATTCACTGGCAGTATTAATGGATGTAGTTCATCAGCCCAAAACATCAGCATATCAGCTTGCACTAAACCATAATAAATATTCAAACTCAGTTACAAAGTAAATAAAATAAGCTTTCAAATGATATATCACATGACCCATCTTGCTATTTAAAAAAATTTCAAGATGGCGGCCGTGTCAAAAAAAAATTATCGAGCAAAAAAATTTTTGATTGTGTCAAATTATGTGAAATAGCTTCAGATTTGATCCCTAAAATTTCTCAGAATGATGCCTTCAACCGTTTTGGCTACAGAGCCTTGGTTCCATACACTAAAAAGCTACCCTGTATATTCTTTATATGTTACCTATATTCATATATTGTTTTCTTCGGTTTTTTAATAAAATTTTTATATAAATTAAGGTCCTGTAAATTATTTGAACCATAACTTTCTTTTTGTGCCCAATTAAAGATAATAATTCACCATTTATCAAAGGTTTAAGTTTGTTTATATAAAAGAATTTTCTTGACGTACACCTTTCTGTCATATTACCATTTCCATTACAAAAGCAAAAACCATATACATTTCGGCATATTCATTCAATGATGTTATCTTCGTTTTGTGCTAAGAGTGTTTTTTAGCTTTCTTGAAAATTCAATCGTAGTTATCGAAAGTTTAAATTTCTTCTTTCCGTTCTCATAAAGAAAATTCGTAGACAAATTAAATCGGCAGTTGTTTTGTTAGTTGTTTTTCGTTGGAAATGTTTGAAGTGCACATACAGAAATGTAATGCTTAATTTGTTAAAACCTCCTTGTTCGTACCCGAAAATTTTGGTAGGACAGATAACATAAGTGTTCTGTCACTACAGAAATTCAATGACTTCGTCAGATTTTTATTCTTATTCTTTATCCAGTTAATCTTTATATATGTAGATAACACCCACACACTTCAGTCGGTAAACTTCTGTTAAGATTGCATTTTCCTTTGTTTAATGGTGATAGTTTTTGAATCGGTTGTTGACGGTATTAAACATTAAGGAAGAGCAAAAGCGATTCTGAATTTTACAAATTAAATAGTACTGTACTAAACATTTCCACAAAAAGATTAATGGTGCAAGAATTAGTATGGAGGAAGTTTGTAATTACATAAATAAAGGTCGGATTATTGTATCTGCTTTTGTTGCAACGGTTAACATTGTGAACGATCATAGTTTGAGGTAAGCGGTGAAGTTCGAAACTCGTCAATCAAACAATGTGTTTTTAGACTTTAGTTGTATTTAGAATTATGTTCGAAACTCGACAATCGGGAAGTTTTCGGTAGAATTATGAGGGACTTATTTATCCCAATTGCTAAAAAACTCTTAAGAATGTGTTGTCGTGTACCACATTTAACGTTATATACGGAATGAAGACATAATTCTCAATTCTTTGAAAACACCTGTCTTGGTTATATGGTTAAATCGTCAAGAACTTTATGATAATGGTATCTTTCAATGGCCCCATTTGGATTAACTTTCAAGTACTATTAATTTTAGGAATTGTTTTGTATTATCTGCGTTTTCATTATATTGTTTGCTATATCTTTAACCTATTATTTTTTTCGTCATTGTCGTGACAGGTGCTTGGACCGGTCCATTATATGTCGTCATGCAATGGCTGTGCTGTTATATTTTAGGTTCTTATTTTACCTTCTATAATGTTTACATTCTTAATCAATATTATTACATATAAATACTAAGATGAGTAAAGGTTGGCATGTTTAGGTTTTGGTAGTTTCCCTAAACCTTGAAGCAAATGTTTTGCCAAGACGAATCAATCCACAATTACATACGGTTTCGTCACCACACTATACATAATACAATAATGCAAAATGTAACATGCGAATAAATTAATAAATAAGTAATGAAATGATTAGATGTAGTTACGGAATAAGAGCCACCTATACACTAGCCATATTTTACGCAGTAGTTTGAGTTTAAATTAAGCCCGATTGCAAATTTTGGTTGAGTCAGCCCACCACATTTGCAATTTGTTTGTGGTAGCATTGATTTTAATACGGCAAGCATTCGGCTTCGTTGCCAATTCATCGACGATACTCAAATGTGGTTCTTTTAAAACGCTCTTAGTTGTATAGGAAAATGTGCAATACGTCTTATTGAATTCGTTATCAAGATAAGTACATTCATGAAATATAAAACTTGGACACCACAATTTCTGTAAACAAAAGTTTGCACATTGTGAAGCGGGCTTAAGCGTATCATTTACAATACTAACAGCAGGTAGTCTCAGCAGGGGTTATCTTATAGAAGGACTGTAGAAAGAATCATTACACTAAGCACGTTTTAGAAAATAGGTAATTTACGTTGCTTACTTAATTAATTAAAAGAAAAATATTTTTTAATGCTGTTTTTTTGTTTTGTTGATGGAATATTGGTTCTGATAGCAAACGTTTAAAACAGTGATATGTAATCGTATATTACATTATTAAAGTCCACAAAACAATCGTGAACAATGTCATCCCTTCTATCACGACGGAAAGACAAGACATGATGAGTAAGGTAATTTTGATATTACTCATCTCGTTATTTTGGTATAGGTTTCCAATATACGTCTTGTAAATGCCTAGTTTGTCATGTTCTAGTTCTAGAGTATTACCGGTCATAAGAAGTTAGAAAAACTGAAGAAGTACTTCCATAGTAAAAAACCATACCTAACCCTATCAATGCTTCACAATCTTTCAAAATTCAACTAAAAAACATTGACAAATAGACCTTTTGTTGTAATTTCCAAATATCTTACACATGACACAATAACAGCGTAGTTCTTTCAAAAATTTGCGTATCAGTTCAAAATCGGACTACATTTTTTCAACCTGTTTCCATCAATCAGTCTTTGGAATTAAACCCAAATAGCATGGTAAAAATGCAAGTGAATTGTTAAGAATCTTACAGGTATTAATATAACTTTGAACTATACCGGGCACAATAATTGCAGTCTTTTGTTTTACTGAACTAAAATTAGGTTCAAATTTGGGATGTTGTCATTTTATAACAAGTCAAGAGTAGCAAATCCAACAACTGTTGGTCAGATAAATCTGAAAGTATGGGGTAAAGATTAAGTTCTTAGATCCACATGGACCATCATCTTCTTTGTATGCAATCTTTAAGCACTTATTTCTTAACAAGATAAATCTAACGGGAAGAGTTTACCACCTCTCAAAGCAAGAAGTGGAGAACACTAACCAGAAGTCTAGATGAAAAACTATTATTTTGTACACATTCAAACCTTGTAGAGTTTAATTTTAAATTTTTGTACAGAAGGTATGCTATATTCGGAGCGACTTACAAATATTAAAAATATGATAAACTGATTAAATCCTTCTTATAGGAGAGCCAAGGGTGGAAATAATTCTAATTAACGCTACGTTTCGGAAACTGATTTATTTAAAAATATGCGTTTCCTTCTTCAGGCGTTGTAGATATTGAAAAATTTTTCCTTTTTTAACAATACTTTATGGATACTGCCAAACCTGTAAAATTATTTGATACGCATCTGAGACTTTGTTGTAGACAAATAGTGTGAAGGAAGGGAGGTTATAGTCGAATATCCCTTCTTCTCGTATGCATTTAAAGAGGGTTGTGACGATGGTCACATTAAGTTACAGGCTCTAATTTGCATACGGGTAGGCAACCAAACATTCATAAATTTAAGCGGTTTTATTATCAAAAATATTCAAATATCTTAGTATTTTTTGGATTTTGAAAAAGCAAAAGGGTGATAAGGAGAAACAGAAACGGTTTTTCTACGCCATATAGGCGGATTAAGGTGTGCTAGAAATTATCCAGGGCATCGTCAGAAAATTGAAACAATTTGAAATAGTTTGTATTAGAAAAATAAATGGTCCAATTCTATAATTGCCGATTGGTACAAATTAAAAAGTTTCACCTGAAAAATAAAAAGGCAGCATTAATTGGTATGATGTTTCATTTGTTAATTTCTAATACTAAGTACGATTGGATTTTAGCCTTTTTTTGTGTGTATTAATTATAATATATTTGGTTATAAGACTCATTTTATTTTAAATTTTTTACCGAGTTATTTTATTATATATTTTGTTTTGTTTATAAGAATATAAATACTTTATATATGTTTTTGTTTATCAGAGACATTATTAACCCCCGACCCAAAGGAATCGAAATCTGATTTAACTGGCCAATAATTTTATTTTTTTTTACATTTTAGCGTTACAGGATCTATGAGTTGTTTTTTTGAATAAAAATAAATTGTCAATACACAAGTAGCATGAAACTAATAGCGTCATGTTCCGTTCCAAAATCGACTTAGGTTTAATTTGCCGTTGGAATAATTCGTTTGTGTAATAATAGAAATTTTGTATGCGAATGGGCAAAAATTCCTGAGTACGCCTCTGGTTAGTTATCTGTGACACATTTGATTCGTCTGGTGTCGCCCCTATGTTTGAACGCTTTTCTGTCATTTCCGTTGTTCGTGTTTGAAGGAAATCATCCTCCATCTCAAAAGCTGTAGTGAATCCACATTTTCGGTTCGTATTCGAATTAATTAAGGTCATCCATTAAGTAAAAATGTTTTAGGTGTCGTGAATTATACACAAACATTGTGGATGCTTGGCGATTACAAATATTTTCGTTGGTAGTGAATTCTCTACAGGTTAGTTTTATAATGCAAATGACACATGGTTTTCCTAATTAGGGATTATCATTTTACAGCTTTTTTTTTATTTTGTCCTTTTACCTTTTCGTCTTCGACTTTTGGTTCCTGGTTAGTTCCTGTGGGTACAACTTTGTTTGGTTGGTTTGGAGTCGATAATTCTAAAATCTGAGGGGCGAATAAGCAATTTATGGTGAACATCTAAGGGATGCAGTGAAATTGTAACGTCGTGACAAGTTTATGGATCATAAGCGAAATTAAAGTAAACACCTATTGAACGTGTGCAGTTACACCATCTCGTACCTACTGTTACGGGGCCTGTCTCGAAAATCAATTGGTCACCTTCGCCTATTTAAATATAGAAGCTCGGGATTCGGGTTCTGCAAGTATTCGGCAGACAACAATTCAGACTCCAACCACTCAGCTAAGTACTCTCGTCTGCTTCACAGACCTTATAATTTTGTGTTAGATTTAAATATGATCTTTGATTTAGTTGTGATGCATGTAGGTGATGGATTCTTATTTTAACACGCAAACCAAGTGTTACATTTTCGTGCTTTAGTAATACTATATAATCGTCGGTGGGTTTTATTTGTGAAATCAAAGCGCGTGGCGCTTATTAATCGGGTTAACATCGGAGGTGGCACCATTGACCTACTCCCTCTACATCCTTAAAAGGTCTGAGCTAGCAAAGATTATAAATAACAATCGTTGCCTGTAAAATAAGAACCCAACATATACGTTTTAGTGTAAGAAAATTGAATATTCTTATTGTGTGTAAACTTAGTAAATTAGGAACGTTTCGGAAATTAGACAATAGTCGATCGTGATAGATCTAACTACTATCTTCGTTAATTTTAATTCGACAGTAGCCTTTAAGTGATCGGCTGCTACCTAATTAGTCAAAGCAGTGCTTTATATGCAGATGTATAAATTTTGACCTGCTTATTATTTATATATGTTTTCACCAATTAAAAATATAATCACCTCCAATTTAACATCTTGTTTGTTTCTGTTACTACGAAAGCTCGTAGCAGTCGACTGAAAAATTTCAAAGCTAAGCAAAGCACACGAATAAAATGTTACCTAAAAATAGCCCTGGCATATAGATGACTCAATTTAACCCAGTTCTTTTTATTATTTGTGCAACTGACAACGACATACTTTAGTCATTGTTACAGAAATCACAGTAACTTCGAAAACGAACTCCAATTGAACTACGACGCGATATTAACGACAGTCACAAAGCAACTAAACAACTCGGGAAAAATCGACGGTGTTGATATCTACATTTCGGGGCAATTTTTTGGTAACATATGCGTTGCGTATCTTTTTAATTATTTTCGTTTGAAAAAATTAACAACTATCATGTTAAATATGCCATTGAAATAACTTCAAGAATAAAAAAAATATTCCTTCTACACCTATAAGAAAAAACTTTCATCCCTCACATATTTTCCATTAAAAAACACGACAAATCGATTAGAGTGTGCACATAATCAGTCAAGTTAAAAGGTTACTTTGGAAAATGCATTTTCAGTTCTTACAGATTTCAGTGTGCGTTAATCACGTGTCCGCATTTATAACTGTGCAGTTATGTCACAGTCAGCAACTATTGTTGTGACAATTTACGCTTTTGTCTCTTTGTACCTATATATCAAATACGCACTTGTCGTGTGAATCATTTTATTTAGGCAAGAAACCGAGCAAAATATAAAATAGAAAGTTACAGATGGAGTTAATTTTCATTAAATTAAAAAAAATTGTGGTTCCATTGGATACAAGCATCATAAAAGTGAATTCGTAAAAGTTTCTAGAAATGCACTTGATAAATGAGTAACTAAAAATTAAATCTCCAGTCCTTACTTGCAGATGCTAAAGCTTCTTAGATGTTTCATAAGAGCGTAAGTTTAAGTTCAAAACATACTAATAATTGCACTTTAATTTTTAACTTTCTAAACTAAATGATGAGCGAGTACTAAAATTTCAAAATTGATTGTTGGAAATAAATATTCATTGAAACAACTTTCTAATTCATTAATTAAAGCAAAAAAACATCGTGACAATAAACAAAAAAACAATATTAACGCCTAAAAGAAATTAATTTCGAAATGAAAAGTAAACAAAAAGAAAGACGATCGGTTTTCTTAAGAGAAAATCAACAATTTAATGAATAAGTGATTATTTACCTCGCAGAAAAGGCTGTTTGAATTAATTTTACACAAAAATATACCGCTATCGTCGCCATACTGAATTAAATAATATTCAAATTAGATTTAAAATTCTTTGCAGGGCGAAATGCATTGTTTTAAAATTTAAATTCGACAGGAAAGAAAATTAACTAAAATTTATCTTCGCAAATATAACGCTTTTAACTAATATGTATGCAATCTGCTAAAAATACTTTTATATTAAAAATGTAAAATTTTGTGAGAGGAATGTCCACTGAATATTTAAGATGAAACGCTTTTAAGTAATGCTTGCAAATCCAAGACAAAAAATAAGGTTGTAATTGGTTGGTTGATAAATAAGATTAAATTAGTACCTACCTACTATCGTAAAATATTTAGCTTATGGTTTATTAATAAACTATTTTCCAAATTTAGATTGTTAATCATGTAGGTAGTTATTGGTACATAGTATTAAGAAGTAATACTTATTTTTTGGTTATATGTGGTAAAATTTTTATATGTTTTTATTATGTGATGAATTTGGAAAAAAAGTTTTGAATGAAAAAAGAAGTAATATTGTTATTATTCTATAAGACGATAAAGAACCACCAAGTGAAATTGTTAAATAATAAAATAAACCACATCACATGGCTGTTTTTGTTTTTAGCAGATTTTAAAGAAAAATTAAAATTTACAAACATTCATTCGTGGTGATGTCTGAATTTGGTTTTTATGAAAATTTTTAATTTCCAAAATGTTAAATATACAATGTGTTCCGTGCTAGAAACCCCGTCCTATTTCCTATAACCCGCCTCTGGCTTGCGTAGACTGAGGTGTGACATGTCGCTAGCTACAGAGACAATACAATCGCCTACGGCGATCGTAGCTTCGATAGAGTCACGTTCTGGTTTCCGACACAACAAGTAGTTGCATTTTTTTCGAGACAGACGGTGATTCGTTTCGATCGTGTAAGCCACGTGCTTTCGTTGCCACCACAAGCATTCGTTCATCCCACAGCCAGGGATTCGTATTTGTTTTAAAATTACCTTAATTAACTGAACGCGCCGAGAAACAAGAAGAAATTAACTAGTCAAGTAGAGAATACTTTTGGAAGACAGCAGAACAACGTTCGTTAGAGACATCGTCGACAGACAAACCTATAAGTGATATTTGAATCAGCATGACAAGCCAGTTTACTTCCTGTATTTGTATCTTTCGTATTTCCTGTTATTATTATCATTTATCCGAAATACCATCCATTAGTTATCATACACAAAAAATTGAATTGCACTATGCGTATAATTAGTAGAACCATTAAGTCTACTCCTCTTGATTGGCTTCCTGTTCTTTGTAATATTACCCCATCAAACATTCGACGAAAAGCTGCGTTAGAACGAGAATGGGATAAATGCCAACTCAACAAAAACTTGCCAATTTGGAATGACATTGAGAACCCTCCTGCCAAAACACTTAAATCTTGAAGTCCTATATGGTTGCAAGACTACTTAAGTACGGCTTTTCTGAAGTTGAAGAGTGGAAAAAATTATGGTCTGGAGTTGATGTTTTCAATAAACATTTCATTGATGATCCAACAATAAAAGTCCCGGGATTCGATCAAAAAGTCTATGTTGTTTAAATGGGGTGCGATTTCTAATCCAAATTGTGACTGTGGAAATGAACCGGAGACCGTTGCACATATTGTAGAGGACTGTCAATTAACAAAGGAGGGTTGTAACATTCATAATTTAACGGTTGAAGCATATTATGGAACGATCTGAACACATCTAAAGTTCAGCAATATTTTGTATTCTCTGTCCTGATTATCTATTTTACCATTATTTTTTTGCTATTTCTTTAACATACTATTTTTTTCTTCGTCATTGTCGTGACTGGCGGTTGGACCGGTCCATTATATGTCGTCATGCAATGGCTGTGCTTTTATATTTTATCTTCTATTACAAGTAAAATGTGTGTCATGCGACATCCGTGTTAAAATGGGCACGTGTAAATAGATAAACTAAATGCCAACAGTTAACTGTAAAGATTGTGTTAAAGTACGGCGCCACTAAGCGATGGTTTTAATGCTTAAAACAAGACGTGAGTCGATAAAGCCAACACTCACGTGTTGTTTTAAGCATTAAAACCATCGCTTAGATGGCGCCGTGCACTTTAACGCACACAAGTCTGTTAACTGTTGGCATTTACTTAGTTCTTATTTACCTTCTATAATGTTTACACACTTAATTGATATTATTACATATTAATACTAAGGTGGGTAAGGATTGGCATGTTTAGGTTTTAGTGATTTTCCTAAACCTTGAAGCAAATGCTTTGCCAATACGAACCAATCCACAATTGCACACGGTTTCGTCACCACACTATACAGGTTTATAATGATCTTCTTGGGCATCATACATAACACTTACATTACAATACAATATTTAAAATGTACCATACAAATAAATAAATAAACAATCCAACTGCAACACCAATGCAAATAAGAACGATTTACACTGTCTCCCGGTTGCAGAAGCAGTGATTTAAGTTTTTTTTTTAATTACACTGTATAATGGGATTCAGAAAATGATCAAAGGACAATATCAGTGAAATAACTATTTTCCTCAAAAACCTATCAAGATAAGAATCTTTCCATACTGTCAAAGCAAATATAAAGTTAACTTTTAAATACAGCAACCTAACGAACGGAAAAACACCAAAAAACTGTACTCGGACACGTATTTCAATAGATAAGCTGTCATCATGTACTGTTCGGTTCGCTGATGATGATAGCTTAGCGAATAGAAAAACAACCAAAAAACTGTACTCGGACACGTGTTTTAATACATCAGCTATCATCATATACTGTTCGGTTCGTTGATGATGATAGCCTAGCTATTGAAACACGTGTCCGAGTATAGTTTTTTGGTGTTTTCCCGTTCGTTAAATTAGACGTTGCAGTTTAGAGTTCCATTCCTTTGGACAGCAACCTAATTACACTGTTGGAGATACGAAATGAAAACTATAACCTTAAAAAATCTAAGACATTGAATGAGAACAAAATCATTAAATTTTTTGTAGACGCTTTAGTTTTTGATTTTCTTTTTACAAAGGTTAGGTATTTATGGATTGGCAAATACATGTCATTTGCCAATCTATGACAACACAACCAATGAAAGATCATTGTATATCCCACCATCTTAGATTTTAAGAAAGATAGATTCATTCATTCCAACCAACAAAGAAGAACCACTCCAACTTTTAACCCTAAAGTTTTCTAATCGTTGTGAATACCTTCCGGGTTCTTCTTCTTTTAAGTTTTCGCCCAACCTGTCGTTCCCCTTCAGAATATGTCTGATACTGGTAGAGTCTTCCTTCGGACGCGCTATTTATACTACTAGTTTTGCTCCTTTTTTGTGAAACTTTCGTGGATTTCATTGACTTCCGTGGGCGTTATACATAGTCTTCTTGTAGTGAAAGTTATTCGAAGAAGAGAAAAATAACACTTGCTGATAAATTAGTCCAGTGAACACCAAAGATTACATGGGAAAATTTAGCGCACTTCTTGATTAGCTGAGGTCCGAGAAATTCAACACAGCTTCTAACTCTGCTAAGAGACGAAAGGTTATATTGTGCCACTTAGACAAGTTGGTAGTGCCATGAGGTCATTAACACACTCTGTAGCTAAGTATCTTTGTAATATTCTTCAAAAGTCTGTTTGGAATATAACGATACACCTTAAAACTGAACGTAGTCGATGACTAAAAATTCTCATTACTAGACGTTCTAATCACAATGGGTCGCGTCGCAACAGAGTATACCTCAACACCCAGTTACATCACCATCAAATACAGAAACAAAAAAATCCTCGTTCACGTGACCGACAATACTTGGAAGAAATGGAGCACTTAAAACAACCCTGCTTAAAAGACGTATACAACATCGACAAATCTACAATACAATAAAATTCCCAATAACAAATTCAGATGAAACATAAATTAAAACCATCATACCGCACATTAAAGGATGCACTGTCAAAATTAGAAGACTACTCCAGAAAGAGGATTTTAAGATATTATTTTGTCCCAACCAAGAGGATTGCCGATACACTTCTGGTCGAGCATATATAAGAATATCATCTAAATTGAAAGTCTACAACATCAAAGAGACAATGGATGGTACTTATTAGAGAATTACAAAAAATTAAACGATTTCCAGACAACTCAATGTTACTTTCTTTAGATATCATTAATTTATTTCCATCCATACCAACTCTTGAATTAGTTTAAATTTTGAAAGATCTTATTTATCAATCTGAATTAAACGACAATGAATCTGAGTTTTTATTCAATATACTAACCATTTGTTTGAAACAAAACCACTTTACCTTCAATCAAAAAATTTACAATCAAAATTCAGGACTGGTTATGGGCTCTAGCCTTAGTCCACTTCTTGCAGAAATGTTTGTGAACATTTTTGAAGATAAAATTCTTAAAACTAATAATCCTTATATTCAAAATATTTTCTTTTATAAACGCTATGTAGATGATATCTTGATTATCTACAAAAGTCATCCAAACGAAATTTCTCACCTAACTTCCTTTTTTAATTCTTTTAACCCCAACATTCAACTCACACATGAGTTATCAATCAACAACACAATTAAATTCTTAGACTTAAGCTTAACTTTATCAAACCGTCAGTTATCTTTTAATATTTTTAGAAAACCTACCTTCACGGATACTATAATTCACTTCAATTCAAATCACCCTTAGTCTCATAAAATGTCAGCTTTCAACACATACATTCACAGACTGTTTACAACTCCTTTATCACATAAAAACTTTGTCACATAATTGAACACTATATGACATATTGCATTCAACAATGGTTACAAAGATCACCTAATTTTAAAACTTTTTAAAAGAAAATTTTTAAAAATGTCCACAACCTTAAACAATTCATCTTATAATAACACATCAGATACTTTACTTCATTCATTTATTTTAATAAACATTCAAATTCAAACTAACAATCCTTTAAATTTTATTAAAAAACAACACAGACAAATTGCCTCTATTTGACCAGAAAGGAATTTATAACATTCTTTGTAGTAACTGCATGTCTTACATTGGTTCTACTATAATAAATTTAAAAATAGACGTAAAGAACATGAACGAGCTTTTGCACTTTGTCACACCAACAAATCAAACTTTGCTAAGTATATTATTGAAAATAATCATAATTACAACCCTTCAGATTTCCAAATTTTACAAGTTATTAATAATAATAAAATCATTTTAAATCTAGAGAAAGTTTATATTGTAAACCAATTCATTCTTGATAATGACAAACTTATTAACATACATCTTGATTTTTTATATTCCAATTTTATTAAAAACATTTTGAACACACCTTAACTGAACAATTTTAACTTTATCTCTAATACAGTTTTCTACATTACGACCATTTTATTAAATTCAACAGAGGTCACCACTTTCGCACAAAACTTTTGACGTCAAACTTCCTTTACCATTTTCATTGTCTTCCATTTTACCAGCACTCAAGTACCTACTCGTAAAATTTATTAGAAACACCATGCTTCTTTTGAGGCTCTTATTGTATAATTTAAATCTGATTATGTAACGAATTCTAGCTGGTAAGTCGCACTTGACTATTCTATAATTTCAGATTTTAACTGTACTTTATTTTTAGTAATTAACCAATTTTTGTTTTATAATGACTTGATAACGATGCTACGTAGCATCGAAACCTGGGTCGTCTTTAATTAATTATAAGAAATAAATCAAGGAAGGAGTACCTGAAATTTTACTTAATCAACCTCCTTATGCACTACTTTCAACACATTAAAATTATTTGTTCCAAATATTAATTAGTGGAAATAATACATGATACAAGTAGAAGTAAATATTTTAAAATAGCTGCATTTGTTAAGAACGAAGAGGTTCGTGAAGTTGGCCGTACCCAGTTGACGAATTAAAAAATAATTTATCTAGAAATTATCTATTACTAATAATTAAAAATTTTGTGCTAGTATATTTAAAAGATATTAACAAAACAAATGGGTACGGCCGACTTCACGTGGCCGTCCGACTTCACGTGGCCGTCCCAATCAATTTGACATTTTTATCACGCTATAATTTGGTGAAAATTTTGTGATAGTTTATTTAAAATGTTATAAACAAGAACAAATGGGTACGTCAGACTTCACGTGACCGTACTCACTTCATCAATTCGATATTTTTTATTACGATATGATTTTGTCCTAATTTGGTACTATTTATTGCTGATAATATGAATGTAATAATAATAATAATAATAAAATTTAAAAATAATAATAATAATAATGATTTATTTCCAGCAGACTAAAGTCTTTAAGTGGATATGTTGAATACAATTTAATAACAATAATAATTAACAATAATAATAATAACATTTAACATTTAACAATACATTAAATAAACAAGCAAAAACAACAAAAGATAAAGAAAACTATTAAAAATAGAGAACAAACAAAACATATTATAAATAACTAAGAACTAGTTTAAGTTATGCCTCATACAGTCTGTTTTTAGTTTTACGGGTTGAAAAATCATTAAAGAATATGTCAAGATCAGCAACATTACTTAAGCTATTATATAACCTACAGAAATATATTATAAGACTGTTGAGATGGAAATGCGTGTTAGAAATTTGGTACACAAAAGTAACAGGTTGTGTACTTAAAAGCCTAGGAATATTAAAACTTATATCATTTACCAGAGAGATGCTGCAAATACAATGTAGCATACATGCTACTGTACAGAAATACTTGGCTTTATCGACTCGAGGATTTATTGCATTAAAGTTATCGCTTAGATAACGATTTGCATTTAAAAACATTCATCCGTCGTTACAGTAATCTGTTGGCATTGCTTAGTTTGTTACTATTCATACGCGTCCCTGATTACACGAGATGTCGTTAGACACACATTTCACTTATGTTATTAACAATAAATAGCACAAAATTATACTATATTAAATTGATGAATTGTTCATGTGGGTATGGCTACATGAAGTCAGTTTTACCCATTTCTTCTTGTTAATAACTTTTTAAATAGTGTATAAATACAAAATTTTTAATTATTAGCAATAAATAGCACAAAATTATTCCGTATTAAATTGATGAATTGTTCATGTGGGTATGGCTACGTAAAGTCGGTCGTACCTATTTGATTTTGTTTATAACTTTTTAAATATACTAGCACAAAATTATACAGTGATAAAATGTCAAACTAATCAAGTGGGTACCACGTGAAGTTGGACTACCCATTTGTTTTGTTAATAACTTTTTAAAACTAACAGCACAAAATTTTTAATTATCAGCAATAAATAGCACAAAATTATACCATAATAAAAATGTCGAATTGATCAAGTTAGTACGACCACGTGAAGTCGGCCATACCCATTTGTTTTTGTTAATAACTTCTTAAATAGGGTCAAGTAAGGTATGTCCGTGATATTTTTTAAAATTTTGTTATAACTCCTAGATGGTGCAAGAGATGTTTTTTGTAATTTCACTGTAGGAAATGCCAATGCTTAACATATAAACTAATAAAGTATGAACAACTGATAAGTCAATATGTCAAAATAATAAATACATAAATAGCATGACGTTCTGTTAGGTATATCCGTGGTAAGCAGAGGTAATTTCGTGATAGAAGGCAGGCAAAACTTCGTGATAGTGGGCAGGTAACTTCGTGATAGTGTATTTAAGTCCAAAATAACGACTTGTTATTGTAAATATTAATATACAGAGTTAGTTTAATAATCAGATTCATCAGTATCTTTTCCTCGGCACATATCACACATAAATAGTTCTTTCCCATCAGAATCTGACGGTTGGCAGTTGACGTGGTAAGGGACCAAACAGTAAGAACACTGGATCCACTGTGCCCCGTTCTTCTGTTTATAGTCAGCAGAATAGCTCCCCCCACAAACTCCACATTCCCAGTCATCATCAAGTTTCCTTATCTTACTGAGTTTCTTTTTGGTGGTTGAGGAGACGCCACTAGATGTAGAAGGCTGTGATGAATCAGATACGGTCTGGTTCTTGGGTTTCTTCTTTTTGCTCAACAAAGAAACATCACTTGCAGCAGAAGGTTGCGATGAAGATGGTTCAGGTCCAAGATTCAAACATTTCGCTCTAGAATCCCTCTTCTTTCTAGTAATCCAGGCGTCGTTGGTTGGGGAATAGGCAGTAGATGTCTAAGTTCAGGTTCTGGAACCGGATTATCTTGGGTATTATTGTTGTTGGCAGTATACAAAGATGGAGCAATCGCTTCTACAGCAACGGCAATTCTATTAAAAGGATAGATGCCAGTCTTTCTAAAAGCATTCTGAATATTCTCTTTGCGGAAACTCAATATGAATGCTGGATTTAGTATGGTGTGGAAATTAGTTCTGTTAGGCTTCTCAGAGTGTTCCCTCATGTATTGATCTATGCGTTGCTGCCAATAAAACAAGTAGATTTGGTTATCGCTTGCAAGTGAAATAACTTCGGGGTTAATATGAGATGCATGTGAATCCATAAACAGAATTACTGGGCGTTCTGAAGGGATTGAGTTAATAAAAAAACGAAACCATTCTAAAAACAGGTCGCTGTTTATCCAGCCCTTAGGAGACAGTTTTACCATTGTATTGGGGAGACAGTCGTTCTTTAAAGAGTCGTTCCAGCAAACACCCTTAAAGATGATCATTAGTGGAATCCATGTCCCATTTGCACAGATACAACCCATAAGCGTTTGTGCTTCCCCTCTATCTGCGTATGCCCTTTTGTAAATATATCGCTTTCCCACAGAAGTTACAATTAACAACATACCTGAGTCCTGTTTCATCGCAGTTCCATAGTCTGTTTGGCATATCTTTTAGTCCAATCCTGTTAAGGAGATCCTCTAGTTTTGAGAAAAATCCTCTATTATTTCAGAGTTTGCCATAGATGCACGGTACGCTACTAAATTTTCTGGTACGCGAAGGGACAGATTGTAGCGTTGTTTATAATGTGTCCACCACCACCTACTGGCTATGTCTGTATCTCGAGGGGGGCCAAAAAAAATTTCGCGTCCTGTATGTTTTGCCAGGTTGTATGCCGTTTTTCTTATCATATGAACGGTCAATCCAAACCCCAGTTCTTGCATTATATAATCAAACAATTGAACCTCCAGATTTGCCGGTAATGCAAATGGTCTACCTAGTTTAGCTACCTGTTAGTTATTGTTGTTTCTTATGCATCTTTGCTCTATAAAAAGATAACATAGGTAAGTTCGTGATAGGCCCTACGGACAACCTTTTTGTTAAATTATGTTCCTCGTGACTCACAAATTACTAATGTAGTGACAAAATTTTCAAAACATTCACTTAATACCGTATAAAAATTTACAATTCCCCTCAAGATCAGCTGTAAGAATCAGCGTGAAATGTCTAAGAAAATGCCGGTACAACTTAAGCAATAACAAAGGCTGGCAAAAACAAGTCATTTGTATGACTTCATGAGCGGATTTTACAGTTACTGGACTACAATACTATTGTTAAATTTGAAAACTTACCTTGTTCTAAGATGTCCACACAGTAAATAAATTAATGCGCTGCTGTTTGCATCCGCCAAAAGCGAAAAAACCACTGAGCCCAACTTGAAAATTTTATAAACACCAGATGAAGCGCGACACGCGAATTTCAACTCAATGCCACTTACTATGAGGTGTCTGCTATGCGCTGCCTGAAAATCGGTATCCCAGAGCAATAGGTAACATCGGGTTAACGTATAATACTTTTATCACAAACTTTCCTATATCACGAATATACCTTACTTCACCCTATAGCAGCACAAAAATTTTAATTATCAGCAATAAACAGCACAAAATTTCTAGGTAATATTTTTTAAATTGTCAACTAGGTACGGCCAACTCACGGACCTAACAACAAGAACGTATTAACTTCTTGGGCAGAAAAAGCTCTAGATTACTTAAAACCACTGGGTTTTCGTTTCAGGAGAAAACGTAACTTGGGATATTTACTGATACCAACACATGTTTTATTGATACTGTTGTTTTTAACATCGAATATATAGACCACAGGTCGATGTATTGACAGATTCCGAAATTTTGCAAAACATACAAGGGACATGGTTTCCATAATGATAAAACAAACATTTAAATTAGCGTGAGCGAAAGTAGATGAACAAATGTGGAACCTTCACTAATTAGTAGCCTCTATGATACCAGCGACTTTCTAAGCAGGTATATTATTTATTAATTTATTAATTCATACTCTTCAATCTTTTGTACGGAATTTATAACGGATCTATCGAGTTTCGTAACCGAAAGCTGATTCAAAAGTAGCCTCAACAAATCAGTGATCAGTGCTGCTTTATTTGAACGCCCATTTTTGATTAAATTTTATAATATTTTTCAAGCAGGAAACTTGAACCAGCAACCGCACGATTATGAGACACACTCTCTTACTTTGACACCAACGAGATACCTTAAATACGGTGCAATATCAATTTTTTGACTATAGATGTATAGTGTATACAATTGAATATTGTAAAATATTTAAAAAAACTTACAATCTTACCTAATTCATTTTATTAAAAATACATAAATAACAAGCATTTTCGGTATAAAGTTTTGACATTTAATAATAAAACTATACAGAGTGGAACAAAATCTGGAAACGCCCAATTATCTCACAAATGGGTAGTACGAATTGTACAACATGAACAACATTTTGGATAAGTATATTTTGGGATACGAAGATTCCAGATTTGATATCTGCAATGTTGCCAGATTTAATTACTTGAATTTTATTTTGCACGGACAGTTTTATTTAATTTAAGACCTTCCTGACTTTATCAAATATTGAGTGTTACATTATGGTTGAACTCGTATTGAAGGGGACATTCCAATAATGATACAATATACGGGGTGATCTATGCAACATGGCAACATTGCAGATGTCAAATCTGGAATCTTCGTATCCCAAAATATACTTATCCAAAATGTTGTTCATGTTGTACAATTCGTACTACCCATTTGTGAGATAATTGAGCGTTTCCAGACTTTTGTTCCACTCTGTATATTAATTCAAAAAAATTTCTCTCTAATTAAAAACGCTTGTAATTAAAGCCGTCGCGTCGTTTACGTTATTTTTATATATTTTTGCAAAACTTATGATTATATAAAAACAATCATTATTCAGCATTATTTATATATGTATACACAAATGTGCACGCAAGTGATGGTTATTGCTTAAAATGGTTTTACCGTGAATATTCTATAATTGCAATTTGCAAAATTACGATGTAATATCTTGCGGTAATGTCATTGAAGTTGTAAATTGAAATAGGAAACTTAAATTAACCACAATGTGCACGTTGCATGCAATACAACAAACTAGTACATTAAAATAACTGTGAAAATCGATGTTCCACATTACACAAATTGTAATAGGGGCAACGGATGAAAAAAAAAACTGTACGATTTCGAAATATCAAAGTAATTTAAAATAATGGGATCTTTCCCCACGGTAAGTCATAAACACTCTGAATAATTCGCTATATTTAGATTTTTACATGTTTTATTTGCATGATATACAAGAAAAAAAACATCATAATAACATACTTAAAATCTATTCATAACTATGTTGGCACGATAAAGCACAACGATGGGTCACGGCCTCGCGCACGTCAGGCCAGGTGAAAAACAAAACTCGAACTATAGTCTATAGTAGGTCATGACCTCCAATATGTTCGTAGGATTTCTTAAAAAAATACGGTTTTTTTATTAAAAGCGACAGTAAGTGCATTGTGATTTAAGTTTAATTAATTAGGAAATAAATAAACTTCGAGTAATTGGTAAAAGATTCTGTAGCATTAAAACGATAAATAATGTTAGAAATTTGAAGGCATATATATAAGATCATTGAAACCACATTTTAAAAATATTTTGAATTGTACAGGGTGCTCCAAAAACACGTACCATATCAAAATTAGGTTATTTGAATAGAACAACCAGTATTTTTTCTATTTTTTGAATTGTACGATAAAAAACAATGTATGTTCTTTAACATGTACCTACTTACTTCCTTTCGAAGATAAATCGATTTTATCTGATTTGCAGACCCTCCAAAGATGCAATAACTTCAAGATAAATAAGAACAAGCAACTTTGACTTACACCACCTTACTAATAGCCTACGACATTCTTTTTGCAATATTTACAATTATGGTATGATGAACAGGGTGTTTTAATATTACCGCATAACACTAACGGCTTAAAACTTAAATAACTTGCTTAACTTAAATGGAACACCCTACATTTCTGTAACCTGTTGAAAGCTGAAACTAATTAGCTTTGAGTTGGTATTAGGGTTCAAAATCAAATCAAAAACACTGTCACTGAAATTTACAACATTTCTTGGACAAATCATAATAACAAAAACATAAAATAGAAATAAAATGCATTATCGCAAATACATTTATCACAGTAATTCTTAGTTTAAAATAAACACAACTAAAAAAGTTAATTACAACCAAATATAAAGTAAGTATATAAACAGTTGAAGTCAATATACAGGGTTTCCCAGAGATCACTCCCCAGGCTTGTATTTTCGTTATTTTTTTATGTCTTTATTATCATTTTCTTATTTTCGTAAATGAGACTAAATTCTCTATAAGATAAGTAAATACAATTTTCAAATTCTGCACTCGTATAATGGTAGCGATATTCAACTTTTTTTCAAATAGCATAATATATTTTTTTTAATATTTCGGATAGTACCTTTTATTCTCTTTACAACCATATAAAAAATATGAGTCTTACATAAGACTTTTTTTTAGAAAAATACGATTAATAGTTGAAGCTGAGTTTGCCATGGAAATAACTGATTTTTGTCATTTTTATCTAGGACCACATAAAAACAATGCGTAAAGTTAGTTGTCAAACTGATTTCCCTAATTTTTAGTGTTCCGTTTATCATGTAAAAATTATACAAAGCGCCAATCTAAGCTTAAAGAAACTAGGATCCTTATGTGGGGTTTAGTTTGTCCTCTTTATGTTCATTCAAAAACAACAAAAATAATTTTAAAATAGTAAATGAAAGTTTAGCTTCAATTGACTTTAAAAAGGTATATAAAAATTTCTTGTATAAAAGTATTACTGAGGATTAAATAAATTTAAATATTGGTTTGATGAAAATTACTTAACTCTTAGTAAAAAAAAACAAAGTTCATATTTTACGGTTTACAAAAAAATCAACTCATTTTTAAATCCAGTGATTTATAAGTTTACCTCTTGTTTAACCAACAATACCATACAGTGCAACAATTGCATAATTATAGAACAAGTACACAATCTTATATATATATATATATATATATATATATATATATATATATATATATATATATAATTGTACGTAAGCTAAGCTGGAAAGATCATACAAACACACTATGATGGTGATATCTCGAAAATTGTACTGCCTTCGATATTCTTGCGCTTTATTAGTTTTAAAGTAGATCTTCTTTGCATTAATCAATTTAAGATTACAATATGGTATTGTTTTGGGGAGGTTCAAATATGACAAGTTTACGCACTATAATTTTATCCAAAAACAACAATTCTAAATTGTTAATTTATTGAAGAAAAGAAGATGTCGTTAGGAAAATATTCACCGAAATATTCACCAAGTACGTAAATCGTCTCCTGTTGCTTCATTTCAACTCTCAAATTGCATCCACTGTAAACTCTGGCTTACGTAACAAGTGTTGAAAGGGAAATTACTGATATAAATAAAAGCGCCATTGTATTACCAGCAGCTGTTTCCAAAATGCTCACAATGATACTATTAATTTTCATTTTTAAGTTGTTCTTAATATATACATCTTAAAACTAAACGTAAAAATTACTTCAACAAAAAAATCCGCAAAGGGTTGCTATGACAACTTTTAGAGACTAGACCGAAAATGTACCATTTTACGAACCCAATTGGAGTGTACAAAAATAGGTGTTTTTGTACCTAAAACACAGTTTTTACGGCAAATCAAACGTGTCACAAACACAATTTTTTTTGTTAAAGCTCTCCCAAATTTTTCAATTATAATTTTAAAGAAATGTCGACTGCATTCAAAAAAATTTCACAAAACGTGTTAAAATGGAAAATCCTAAAACTATCTCCGAAAAAGTAAAAGAAATTGTCCTGGATTTACTCCTAGTAAAATTCCGGGCCATGTACCATAAGGAATACGTTACATTTAACTGCTGGAAAGAAAATAACAGAGTAGTGTTTGTAAATGAGGACGTAATACTAAACTATCTTCATGAAAGAGTATAAGTAAATCATAACATGCAAGGTGGCCCTGAGAAGGACTTGAGAGCTGGGTTTTGTTTTGTATAAGTTTAAGTAAGTTTATTATTTGCGAAGAGTGAGTGTTCTGCGAATAAAATTTTTCATTCATGCATTTGATTAAGTACTCCCTTCAAATGTCATGGTCATTTACATGGTGTTAAGTTTAACCCTGACGTTATAATAAAATAATGTCATTTGGAGGTCCTTCTCAATTGCAATGTTTAGGAACATTTACTTTTATTACGATCGACCATTTGGTCCAAATATTCCATGCTCAAAACGGTTTTATCCATCAAAGACAATATGCAGATTGACAAGTTTCCCAAAGTTATCTCGTATTTAAAGCGAAATTCTGTAGGATGCGAGCGTACAAAATCAAAAGTGCTCTCAAGAGAAGAGATTGAAAAACGTTTAGCAAATGCCATAAGTTTGTAGTCATATACCCTGCCTTTTTATTTGTACATATTTAATTTGTTAGGTTGATCTTATTATTGGTGTTTGTAAGGCATGTCGAAGAAAAGAATTACATTCAATACGAATGCAAGATATTGTGAGAAAGGATGAGGGTTCCGTTCTGGTTACTTTTTTCCAACAAGAAAACTAATGTTAGAAAGAAGAGTGTTCAATCCTCTAGAACTGTCAAAATGTGCTCGCCTTCGTCCAGTAAATGTGTCACACGATTATTTTTCATATACTACCGCAATGGGAAATATACTATTCAACACGTTGGAATTCACTCCTTTGATAAAATGTCTTCTACACGCTTAAAAATGACCTATTAATTCCAACTGTTTTGATTTAGTTGCGGTTATATTAGTTGTTACAAATAAAAATTATTTACCATCATGAGACGATGTGTGACTTCTCTACTTGGTGTTACTAATGAAATTTTGTAGCATGTTTTAGTTGTAATGTGTAAACTTTTGTAACGATAACTTAACTTTTTAAGTTATCGTATTTATATAAAATTGACTATCGTAAGTAAGAATAATTACGCTACTATAAATTTTAATTTAGTTGTCCCAACTAAAATATAATTTTCATTCTCAATTTGAGGAAAGCACCACACTTGCGCAATACTCATCCTATAAGTGATTTGTGCGTATTGTTACTTCGTTTCTCGTGACCATTCCATGATTCTGCTTGGTGTTTGTTTTTGGAAAATGTAAGTACACTCTTTTATATTTATATAAGATTTATGTAGATCGTATATGTACATTAATTTAATTAGACTCCTTATTACCTTATACTCCAAACTCCTAGAGTCATTGTGAATTAAAACGTGCTCACCTTGCATGCAATGGTTTCCACCAAACAACAATTAAAAACATACAATGATCATAGAATGATCATGATAAGAGAAATTTCATCATGCAATAAATACATGTAGTGAGTGTGCAGTAAGTTCACCTACAAACACTAGGCGAAAAAACAAAACCTAATACAGTAATAAAAAATGTATTTAGTAGGGCAAACTTTAACACATTTCAGAAATTTTTACACATTAATTACGTGTTACTTTACATAATGGAATTCCAAACACACTTAATGAAACCCGAATCATACGTTTTTGGAAGAAATGTCAGTCATCAGTTCCACGAACTTGCAGTGATCTCAGACTCAGCATAATGCTTATTATATTTTGCTTTAAAATAAACACAATCGTTACGTGATTGTTTATTATATGATGTTATTTTTCAACATTTGCAGTAGATAAATACCTAACAATTTTGTAACTACTAGGAATGACAAACAAAGAATAGACGCGGATGACGGACCATCTACTAGCAAAAAAATGCGATTTATGAATTCTGAGGGCGAAATAGGAAAATTGTTAGATGCATGGAATCTGCAGGAATTAATTCCAGTTTTCATGGGTACGAAGCAATTTAATTTTAATTTGTTGTAGTGAAATTCGATAAACGTCTATTATTTAAGGTTTAAAAATCGAGATATACTTGGACAGTTATTCTTTTGAAATTTAATTAATTTTAATTTCTGCCAACGTTTCGACAATAATTTTTGTCTTCCTTAAACTTCAGCTTTGATGAAGACAAAAATTAATGTTGAAACGATGTTGAAACGTTGGTAGAAAGTAAAATTAAGTAAATTGTACAAGAAAAATCATCCAAGTATCTCGTTTTTAAACCTTAATAATAATAAACTTAAAGGTACGTGACAGAACGCTTAAAGTTGGGGTCCTGGTCCATTGTGGAAGGTTAGGAAAAACTTTTAGTCATATCCCCACCGCGAAAATTTATTAAATGTATATCGGGTGATAACTAGTTTCGGCCGTAACTAGACCATTTTCAAACAAATTTTTAAATTTAAGTTTGAAAATGGCCTAGTTACGGCCAAAACTAGTTACTACTATCGCTCGATTTACATTTGATGAATTTTTACGATGGGGATATGACTAAAAGTTTTTCCTAACCTTTCACATTAGATTTGAAGTCAATTTGAATAATCTGGCGCTTCACGTTAAACATTTGTCGTTTTTGTTTTCGTACCTGTGTACAACCTGAACTAAATTATATTTTAATGTTATTTTAGAACATTGCATAACAAATATTGATATCTTGAAAGGTCTAACACCCGAATTAATGACAGAACTAATCCCGCAAATTGGCCTTAGAATTAAGCTAAAAAACAATTTAGACGGATTACGTTTTCAAGAAAATATTATTATCATCGACACAGAAGAAACCTGTTCAACAACAGAAAGTGACAAATCATTTAATGAAATCATAAATACAATCGACGTGTTCCCTCACGCCACTGTTGGATTTAGTGAGGCCCAAATTGTCCAAGCACCCTTTTATCGTCATAAAGTAGAGTGTGCAAAAAAACTGGTCTAGAAGACCTTATCAATACTACAGTTAGAGGTAGAATAATTATGGGGGCATATAAAAAAAATAATGAACACCTCACAGCAGAATACAGGAATAAGTAGGTGGAACTAATAATTGAACATGAGCTCGAAAACGATTTGAACAAGAGAATTTCCTGTGAAAAATTTGAAGATTGGGCGGAAGCGATTTCTGCTGTGTTTCCAAACGAATATAAAGTATATTTATTCAAAATTTAAAAATGTTTTTAAACGAAATATATATTTTATATAGGAAGTCTATTTTATGAAAGTGTTCCATAAAGCAAGAAGCGGCCGAAGTAATTACATTGGGCGAGGAAAATTGTTCGCCAAATATTATAATTTTAGAAAACATTTAAAGGAGAGTGGATTGATTTCTAAAAATAAAGGTTCCTTAAATGTTGACCTTATTCATGAATCGGACATTGGTGGCGGTAAATTGTTAACTTACACGTTTACACTCTTGACTTTTCTTTTCTTGTGAAAAATCACTGCATGCTTCAATTTACTTTCAAACCAATTCAAGAACAAGACCTACACGTCTTGGTCTTTTGAATGCGTATCTAATCTCTGCTTTGCTTCCAATATTCTATCAATCCTTTGCTTCTACACAATTTTAGTATACAATATGTCCATTATCCATTTCGGTATATGAGTCTTTGTTATTTGTGAAGATGCAGTTTCGCTTAAATTAGCAAATTTGGGTAGAAATTCAAGAGCATGACATTAACAAACTTCAAATTTATCGCCTACTTTCTGAGATAATTTGAGGAAACTGAAAATAACTTATTTCTTAGTTCTTGAACATCTTTGACACGGTTAATGTTAAAAAAGAAACTGTCATTTTGTACGTATTTTTTCGTAGATTACAATATTGTTTTAAGAAAAAATCTATGGCATGCATATAGTTCAAAAGATATAACACAAAGGTGCAACTAATAGAAATACTTACATCAAAGCTTAGACCATTGGAATAAAAAAAAGAAGCTTTTGAAAGACGTCATAGCTAAATACAATTTGCATTTAAGAAAATGTAACTTTGTGTTATATTGTTTGAACTAAGCATGCCTCGGATTGTTTGTAATTTACGAAAAAATATATACTAAATAACATGTTATTATCTTTATTACCGTTTACCGTGTCAAAGCTATTCAAGAATGAAGAAATAGCTTATTTTCACTTTTCTCATTTCTACTCAAAAAATAGGCAATGCATTTGAAATTTGTTCATGTCATCTAACTGACCCAACCCAACTTAGCTAATTTAAGCGAAACTGTATCTTCACAAATAACAAAGTTACCCATATATCAAGGTAATATTGGATTATACTATAAGATATCTAGTGTTCTAGTGTAGGTATTGAGTGTGGTATTTTTAAGACTTGGACAATCCAGAAGGGGTAACAAACGGCAAGCAACATGAATATATTGAGTGGTTAAAAACAATAAAGAACCGGAAGAGAAAGTTTTGGAGTACTGGGAATTTACGTGTGGTCTAAGAAAGGAAATTCTAAAAGAAAAAGATATTTTTGAGTACTATAAACTCTTTCCGGCATTAGGACAATCTAGAGGCTATATTTTGGTAAGCCACTATTCCTAGCGGAAAGAGCTTTTGTTTTATTTTAATTTTTTGTTTTAGTTTAATATTGATTTTACTAAGTTGTATCCTGGCAAGGATAATATTTATACTAATTGGCCAAGATTTGCAGAAAATCTAACAAGGTTCGCATCCCATAGCAATGAGAAACGTATAAAAACTCAACTTGTCGCAATTGAAAATTCGACAACTGAAGGTAAGTTCCATTGGGGTCATTGTATCAAATAAATTTTATACTTATGGTTAGAGGAAAACAAATAAAAATTTTGAAATTGCTGCCTTCTCTGTTGACACCAGTGGCCATTACTCGCAAATGGAAACCTTCCAAACAAGAGGTGGACGAGGCTTTCGTAATGCATGTGAAGGTGAATTAGCACAAAAAATACTGTTAATATTAGAATAATGTTTATTTTTATTAAAGGTTATTCAAGATTTGCATTCTACTATTAAAGCTAGAGAGGAGAAATTAAAACAATTTAAACTCCGGTTTCAGCCAACACCAATAATTGTCGGATCTGATCTAGACAGTATTGATACATGTTATGTGCGTATCGATAATAATTTGTACGAAGTAGAGACACCTCTAAAAGCAATTGAGGTAACATACAAAGCGATCCACAGCCTTAATGCGTTGTATCCAACAGAAGCTGAGCAAGTCTGGCTTGTTATTCAGAAAGCGCTTTTCTTACAGGACACACCATTCGATCGCCAATTTACTGCAGTTAGTACGATAGTTCCGTTACTTAAATAAGGTACTATTTCATTACGTTGTATAGTTCTTAGTTTTTATTACGTTATTTTCATTTTTGTCACCGTGGAAGGTATATCATGAAGTGTACAGAATGCCAAAGTGTGTTTCCTACTTTGAAAGCCCTATTGTTACATTTAAAAATTGTTCATAAATATAATAATTTAAGTACATACAAATGTAGAGAACAAAACTGTACGCGCAATTTTAACAACCTTCACTCATATAGAACTCATTTTGCCAAATCACATACAATACATACAGTTCAAAATTTTAAAAGTAAAAGTATCCCTTTTGATCAACCTGTTAATCCGTGCGTTATTGAACCACAGGAAAGTGTAGCTCTAGACGTCGAAAATGATGGGGCTAATCTCTCGCAACAATTTAGTTTTACCTCATTTAAGAAACTGTTGAAGCAACAGGTTTTAATTTTTAGCAAAATTATATGATTCTTCCTTGATACCAAGATCATTCGTACAAACGATTATCGATAATATCTCAGAGTTATTAGGAGGTGGAGGTTTTATTGATAATTTAAAAATTTTATTCTCGAAAATCTACAAAATATTGCCAATGAATATTCTAGAATGCAACAATTTGAAAAAGATAATCATCTTATCCAACCAATTACGTATGTGGTGGGAGAAACTATGAACGACGTTCGAAAAAACAATGTAATTCGGTATCAGACTGTCGAAGCCACGGGACATTTTGTTCCACTTAGATTACAATTTAAAAATTTTTGAACATTCAAATTTTTTGATGTCATTCACACCCATGTTATTAGTTTAGAAACAGAAACTGATACTATTTCAAACGTTATGCAAAGTAATCTTTGGAAAACTATAAAGAAAACATTTTCGACTGATCAGTGTGTATTGCCATTATATCTTTATTACGATGAGTTCGAAACAGGCAACCCCTTAGGCTCTCATGCTGGACTTCATAAATTAGAGGCTGTATACATTAGTTTGCCTTGTATTCCACCAGAATATTCATCTAAATTAAATAACATATTCTTGGCTTTGCTTTTCCACTCGGATGATAAAAAGTTGTTTGGTAATAAAGCTGTTTTTAAAATTTTGGTTGACGAACTTGTTTTTTAGAAAACAATGGTATTGTTATTAAAACCAAAAATGGAGATAAAACTGTTTATTTTGCTTTAACTAACGTTTTAGGTGATAACTTAGGTTTAAATGGTATACTTGGTTTTGTTGAAAGTTTTACTTCGCACTTTTTCTGTAGAATGTGTAGAATGTCAAGACAAGAATGTCAACACTCTTGCACAGAAAATAAAAGAAAACTGAGAACAAGGCAGAATTATGAGATTGACCTTAAATTACAAGACTTCTCACAAACTGGTATCAAGGAGGCATGTATATTTCATTCTTTGAAAACTTTTAATGTCATTACAAATCCATCAGTGGATATTATGCATGACCTTCTAGAAGGAATATGTCATTATGATCTAATATTAATTCTGAAGCACTTTATTTTAAATCAGAAGCTAATATCTCTTGACTGTTTGAATTTTAGACTAAAAACGTTTCCATTTTCAAATATGGATTTGGGAAATAGACCTCCTCAGATACCATTAGATTTCCACAGAAAATCTAAACTTCCATTCTCGGCGTCTGAAATGCTATGTTTCATTAAAATCTTTAATTTTGTTCTTGGTGAAAATATTCCAATAGACAATGAATTTTGGAAGCTTTATTCTAATTTGCGAACTATTATTGAAATTTGTATGGCCCGGAGGATTTCCAATCATGATATAAATCTTTTAGAATTTCTCATTGAAGAACATAACACTTCTTACCAGATTCTGTCTGGGGAAAACCTTAAACCTAAATTTCACTTCCTGTCTCATTACCCAGGAATTATGAGACAAATAGGACCTTTAATTAATATTTGGTCTATGCGATTCGAAAGTAAACACAAAGAATCGAAAATGAACGCAAATGTGATTTGTAATAGAAAAAATATAACGAAATCTTTATCTTTCAAACATCAGTTGAAAGTATGTTTCAGATTGTTATCAAGCGAATGCTTTCATTCTATAACAGCTCATGGCAAAACGAGGTCTATACACAGTTTGAACGAATTTTTAAATATAAATGGCCCTTTAGATGAATTTCTTTTAAAAACTCCATGGTATAGTTGTAAATGGGTACTTTCAAACGGAATAAAATATACAATTCATAGTACGCTATTGATTGATAGCATAAACTTTTCCACATTTTGGCATTCTGAACTGTATCTTAGTCAATGATTCCTTAGACATTTGTCTAATTTTGAAAGAACTCGATACGGTGACATATAATGATCACTTAAATGCGTTTGAAATTAAAGATACCGGAATTATATCCACTATTTTATTTAACGATATGTTATGTTCTAAACTATGTGAAAGAAATACTTTTTCGAGTGGAAAAACTTTTGTTAGTTATATGCGTTAGGTAAACTCATATATTAATGTTTTTGATGTATTTGTAGTTTTTATTCAATATACTGAATTTCTTACAGTACTTCTTACTTAATTCCTATTCATGCTAGTAACTTGTTAATACATAATACCACGTTACTTTTATTAGTATTGAATAGTTTACACGAGCTTACTACTAAGTAACAAGTTCAAGGAACTGGATAAATTTTTAGATTCAATTTAATGCAGCAATAGCAAGTGAAGCAACTATAACATTTGCTACGAAAATATGTTTCTGGTTTGGATTTTGATAGCAGAAAATGAGTACTTTTTAGTAGTGAGTACGTGAAGTAATAATAACAAGAAGGAAAAGTACTATCAAATTGAATAATAAATTAAAGTGAAAATATTTTGCGATGTACATATTTATTTTTCATAAGATTAATTATTTTTCTCTTTAGTGGTATGTGTTCTTCGTTGTGGAGATAGGGTTGGAAAAAAATTTAGTGTTTTCTTTCCAAACCTATCTCCTTAACGCAGGATACTTTTTTCTCATTACAAAACCCAACTGGTACACCTACTAGTTGACGGGAACGATATACCTACTACAAAGAACTAAAATGGTATAGTTCTCTATACCAATCGTTTAATTTGTACAATAATACACAGTGTACTGCTGCAGTTTAACTTGTTAGTTGGGACAACGAAAATATTATAGTAACGTGTACACATAGTTTCATATGTGCAACAATAAACATTTGAATGTCATTAGTTTTGCAGTTAGTTACAGCAACTAAATATTTTATTTATTTGAATGTAGTGAGGCTTTATAACTCTAAATAAAACCCATTAATTAATTATATTTAGTTCATGCAACGAACTTTTTAGTTGGGACCATTTTAACTAAAATTTTTAGCTCTTCGAACTATTTTTTATTTATCTTTAACAATTTATTTCTAAGCGTGTACAGTGGCAAAATTTTTAAAACTACCGAAAATCCAGGAATACACAGGGCACTATGTCAGACGAAGTTCTGCTACGCTTGCTGCTGATGCAGATGTCGATTTAACATGATTGAAGTTGGAAGTAAGTATATAGGTATTTTGTGTTATTTATCTAAGCAGCTTTAATGTTCAGAAAGTACTAAAGTAGCTAAAGGATACATAGAAGAATCTCTTGAAAAAAAGATAAAAAGTTTGCTAACTGCTAATGGAAGAAAAGCATTTAATAAAAGTCGAGTTCACTAGGTTTCATACGTGACAGCGTTGACAGCTGTGATGTGTTGGAGTCATTTACGTCAGTTATATGCAGGTATTTTATAAATTAAAAGTATACAATTATATTATCTTACGGTTTAATTTATTATAGTGAACTGTAAGAGCATGTGGCATTAGTGTTATTATTTTGAGTTCTTTTAAGTAACAAAATTAAAAGAGGAGTATGAAGAACCTGCACTGTCAAAACAAGGACCTATAAAATCAAAGTCATATTAAGATGTTGATAATTTTGTGAAGTATTTAGTTAAGCAGACAATTTATAATATCCACAATAATCAGAAGTGATATTCAAATTGGGTAATAATATGTCACTGTTGCAACGCTACAGCATAAAATTGGTAGAAGCGATATATTTAAGTTCAGCAAAAGTGGTTTAACAAGACTCTTGAATCAATGGGGTTTTCTTTTTACACATGATGGCAAAGGTGGTTTATTTTGTACAAACCCACACTCCCGAAAGCCATGTTAGATGTTACGAAAGTATTTTTTTTCTATTCCTATTCTAGAAAACTAACATTCTGGATTAAATTTCAATTACAGAATAGTTAGATTCCAAAACATCTAGCAGTTGTTAGGGAATGAGCACAGGTACGGCCATCTCGTGGCTGTTAACTTAACGTTGTGTTTAGGACAATTATTACAAAAAATTCATTAACCATGCTTAATTGTAGTAATATCTGGTACAAATTATACAATTTAATTTTTAAGTTCTAGTATAACTCATTTTTAAAAACGCATAAACGTAAAATTAACTTTCAAAAAATGTAACCTCCAAATATTTCGAATGTTGTTTGAAAGTGTAATCTGTCAATAGGTACACTCATGAAATTTAAAACTTGGACACCACAATTTCTGTAAACAAAAGTTTGCACATTGTGAAGCGGGCTTAAGGGTATCATTTACAATTCTAACAGCAGGTAGTCTCAGCAGGGGTTATCTTATAGAAGGACTGTAGAATGAATCATTACACTAAGCACGTTTTAGAAAATAGGTAATTTACGTTGCTTACTTAATTTTTTTCTTTAAAGAATATATTTGAAGGTATCGCTAATTAAACACCATAGCTCGATTAATTATCGAATCAAAATTTTGTTTAGGAAATGTTTACAAAATAAAATTAGAAATAATTTTGATTTAAAAACGTCTACAAGCAATAACTTTTAAATTAAATCAAAAACTAAACATGGTTATTTGGGTTGACTGATTATTACTTATTTTTAAATAAATCTAACCTACTAATTATTGTAAGTTATTAAAAAAATCATTAAACTCTCTATTCATAATATTTAGTCCTTACAAAATGTATATTTTATGACGTTTCATTTTTTCTGTAGTTAATATAAAAGTGAAAATAAAAACTAAGGCAATTCTTATTGTCAACGTATATATTTAGTTTTTTGACAAGAATTTATTACATAATTATAATTAAGATACCAAGTTATAGTTTAAAATTAAATGAAAACTTTTTTTTTAAATAAAGGTATTACTATATAAATAAATATAAGAAATCAATAATGGGTGTGACCTCCATTATTATTGATACATTCTTGGAGGCGTCTGCTCATTGACGCTACAAGGTATCAATATAATTAATATTAATCGTTTCCCATGCGGTATCAATGGCTGCAATTAGTGCATTACGGTTTACTGGTATAAAATTTGGCCCTTGTTGTCTTCGGATAACAGCAAGTATTCGAGCCCAAACATTTTCGATAATGTTAAAATCTGGGCTTTTTGCTGGCCAGGGTAACAGCTCCAAGTTATTTTCTCGTATCCAGTTGCGCACAACCTGCGAAGTATAAGGTCATCATATCCCGACAGTTAATTATCGAATGTTCCAAGAAAATATGTGTAAATTTTTTTTTACTCTTCTTCTTTGTGCGTAAAAATTTGGTTGGCACTATCTTCTTGTTTTCCGCAATTTTCTCTTCTCAATAATAAATATATATGAACTGAAAACTACTGAAAATAATTATGGAACAGCACAAACGTTCCGTTTGTTGTTCGGATTGTGGAAATCATAAAAGATCGTTTGTCGTTCTGTTTGACTTTCGGTTCGTTGTTATGTTTGTTGCTCGGTTTGTTGTTCAGGTGTGTACGAAGCTTTACAACTTAAGCAACAATTTTTTGGCGAATAAAGATTAGTTTGTGATGTAATATTAGAAACACAAATTTATATCATATCAAATTTATGACAACTTAAAAACCAAGAACGTGTATGTTATTGCTAAGAAATTATTAAGGAAAAAGCGCAATTGCAGTGTAAATATTTATAATTAGATATTTTCGAAAGTTTATAAGTCCTCTATTGTAATCTTAATACTTAAAATAAAATCCTGTCCATTAGCATTATAAGGAAATGGCTTTACTTTATGAATAAGTTTCAATAACAATAGAATATCCTTGCTTGTTTAATTTACTTCCTTTGAGTCATATTGCTCTAAGGGTTGTTACATTGGTCATTAGAAGTATGTAATAAATAAACAATTACCTACTGTTTGAGAAGGGTAGTGTGAACCAATAAATAAAGTAAGAAATGTAAATTCCATTTTAGTTTAAAATTTCAAGTGTTGTGAAAATGCCACATCTCGGCGCGGATTGTTTCGGAATTAGCGGCGGGCCGTAGCGTGCGTGAAATTTCACGTATGTTAGATATACCAAAAGCACCGTAGGGCATTACCGAGTAAAATGGAATCTTGAACACACTTTGGAAAGAGCCATCGGAAGTGGTAGACCTAAAGTATCTACACGTGCTCAAGATCTCGAGTTGTTTCATTACGTAACAGAACAACCATTTGCTACATACTCCAGGGCTATAGCAGATACACATTTTCCCGGATGCCGTATAACTGCACAAAAAGATTAAAGGAGATGGGAATAAAGAAGTATAATGCTGCTGCGAAAGAAGTTTTCAGTGACGAAAATATGAGACGTCGTCTGGAATTTGCAAGGCGATATGTGAACGAACCTTTGGAATTTTGGAATCGAGTGATTTTTAGCGACGAAAAAACGTTCAATAGCCGCAACGACGGACCACTAAAAGTTTTTAGAATGGAAGGAAAACTAAGTGGGTATTTTTCTGTGAATGTGTGGGGTTGGGTTAGCACGCGGGGTCCAGGAGTTTGTTGGGCTATCGATGGACGTCTTGATTCTGCTGCGTATTTAGATATTTTGAAACTATTATGAAACCTTCAGTCGAAGTGTTTTATCCAGACGAAGATTATATTTTCCAACAAGTAAGTATTCTTATTTCACTATACTTTCTCCAAAAAATAGTTCGGGATCTGTTGAATTAACATTTTCATAATGTATTTTTGTTGTTAAAGGACAACGCCCCTATTCATACTTCGCGGGTTGTGCGCAATTGGATACGAGAAAATAACTTGGAGCTGTTACCCTGGCCAGCAAAAGCCCAGATTTTAACATTATCGAAAATGTTTGGGCTCGAATACTTGCTGTTATCCGAAGACAACAAGGGCCAAATTTTATACCAGTAAACCGTAATGCACTAATTGCAGCCATTGATACCGCATGGGAAACGATTAATATTAATTATATTGATACCTTGATAGCGTCAATGAGCAGACGCCTCCAAGAATGTATCAATAATAATGGAGGTCACACCCATTATTGATTTCTTATATTTATTTATATAGTAATACCTTTATTTAAAAAAAACGTTTTCATTTAATTTTAAACTATAACTTGGTATCTTAATTATAATTATGTAATAAATTCTTGTCAAAAACTAAATATATACGTTGACAATAAGAATTGCCTACAGAAAAAAATGAAACGTCATAAAATATACATTTTGTAAGGACTAAATATTATGAATAGAGAGTTTAATGATTTTTTTTAATAACTTACAATAATTAGTAGGTTAGATTTATTTAAAAATAAGTAATAATCAGTCAACCCAAATAACCATGTTTAGTTTTTGATTTAATTTAAAAGTTATTGCTTGTAGACGTTTTTTAAATCAAAATTATTTCTAATTTTATTTTGTAAACATTTCCTAAACAAAATTTTGATTCGATAATTAATCGAGCTATGGTGTTTAATTAGCGATACCTTCAAATATATTCTTTAAAGAAAAAATTAAGTAAGCAACGTAAATTACCTATTTTCTAAAACGTGCTTAGTGTAATGATTCATTCTACAGTCCTTCTATAAGACCCCTGCTGAGACTACCTGCTGTTAGAATTGTAAATGATACCCTTAAGCCCGCTTCACAATGTGCAAACTTTTGTTTACAGAAATTGTGGTGTCCAAGTTTTAAATTTCATGAGTGTACCTATATACCAGAGCGATTCGAATCAACTAAAAAATACAAATTCCTAGTTTATTGTAAATTGTAACCATAGAAATACAAAATTTTATTTTTAGTTATTGTCAGATTTTCATTTGCTGATGAAAGTATCGCATACTACGAACCTATGCTTTCCCATATATGACTAAGGTTAAACAACCATCTTTGTTGCCAAAATTATGAACAATAAAACTATAATATTTAATGCGCAAACAGAGTGTTCAACTTAATAAGTTAGTGTATTGTTCACTACCATTAGTAAGTCGAAGTTCATGTTGTGATTAGAAACAATTTTGAAGTCATCGCGAACCTAAAATGGCCTTGTTTATTAAGACAACAAAAAAAACCAAAATGCCTGAACGAAGTTCTTTGAGGGGTGGTCTCATAATTTCATTCAACATGGTAACAATGAACGAAAATATTGGTATTTCGATGAATCTATGAATACAATTAGAGACAACGATGATTGTGGTAACGCAGATACCACACATTTACAGTCATGTCCAACACATACAAAGTTTTCGAAGCTTTACACCCGGTTGAACACAGCATCCAAATGAAAAGTTATTACTTTTAGTTACAGTGTTACAAAACTAAGATGATTGCCTTCAGAGCATACAGCCAGATATGTAATCACAGAATTATTTTTTTAAAAGAATTCCAGTTTTTGTTAGATATATGTTTATCTTAGTTATTTTATTGGAAGACATACACTGACATACAAAGTTTTCTATAGATTTCAAATAAATTTATACTTTTCTAATGTAGTTTACAATTTGTTACTGAAGATTTCAAGTCCAGGATTTAGTTTCTTTATTATTTTCGAGGTATCGATGAATTAAACCTTGAAAATAAAGTTATCAACTTTATTGTAAGCTTATTCTCTCCTGCGAGTAAAGTAAGCATTTACTTTACACATTATGATAAATTAGGCACCTCTTCAAGTATTTGTTTAAATATACATAAATTATTAGAAACACAAAAATGTATGAGACAATATTTCAGATCTGCCAATGCATCTCGCAGGATTGCAATCAGATGCCACACAAAAACCTTTTTTGTTTCTCTAGTATACAATGCATCCGGAGAAAGACAATCTCATCGCGTTCAACTGTAATCTATTTTACCATATGACGATTGGAAATGTAAACAAACACGTCACACGCTACGTAAGTAACAATAGTAATGGTTATTTATCTATGATAGTAAGTAAGAATACATCTTTGCCTACATATACGCCGTGCAGTAGTTTTGCTGAAAAAATGCCTGCCTGTTCGAATTGTAACTTATGGGAGGAAGCCAATGTCACCAAATTTAAGCAGAAAATATTCCAATACGATCTTTGCCACAGAAATTGTTGTACTGAGTGCTCCAAAATTTGCGCAAGTGAATAAAGATGTCTAAATTCTACAAAAAGATCACTTACATTTTATTGTCAATAATGTTTGAATGAAAAACAAAATAGTCTTAGAGATGAAAGAACAATACAAGACAACTTTAAATGAACAAAGAAAAGAAGTCGTTGGGCTTGAAAAATACATTATAAAAAACTACATAAAACCCGAAGCCCCGAAATGGAATAAGACCTTCTGAAAATAATACCAATTCGAGATACTGATATAAAGGAACTAACTAGAACTAAAAGTAACCAACGGGAAACCATACATAAACTGACTTTTCAGATTAAAGAACATGAAGGGCAAAATCAACGCTCTATCGCGACTGAAACACTCACATACTATAAACAAACATCGATTAGCACTCAAACCGCTTTAAGTCAATGTTATACTAGAGAAACACAGACACAAAATACTAAAACATGCTCAAACATAGCTGTATAAACGATAAACAGAATACCGTCCTTACGGTACAAATACGATTATCACCCACCCAAAAAACTGGTTTTGTTGGCTGACGAATATGGAAAGGGCTTGAGAAATAAATTGTAGTACAAAATACCAAAAAATACGCTACCACTAATAGTCACCAAATCTGGTGCAAGATTTAAAGACGTTGCACGTGATCTGACAGACTTAGATCATCTTATATTAATAGGAGGTTATAATGACGTCATCCTTAACACTCCTCTAGATACATTCCAAATGCACATTGATTCGGCTCTGAAGGAAACCGTAAACAGTCGTGTAAAGATTTTGAAAATACCAATATCTAAAAAAGATACACAACGGATATCCAAAATTAGCTCATATAATGAAGTTATTTATACTACCGTGAATAAATACACGCATGCGGAAATCATACCGCTAACATGTCTAAATACAAAAGATTTTCAATTAAATAGCAGATTTCTAACTTACCAAGGAAATCTTAAACTTGCTAACATAATTGCAAACAACAAATCAATGAAGCATGATTAGCCTATAACTATACAAATATCAACACGTGTACCTAAGAAATACAGACCAGATCGTGCACTCTTCAAAACATCCCTCTAAACAAAGGAAAATACTAATGCAAACTATCATCATGCAGCTATTGCAATGCCAAATGATAAAATTAACATATTGGGTATAGATAAACCGCTAATAATAGCAAGCCTTAATGTCCAGTGCATCAGAAATAAAATTGAGGAATTAGAAGTCTTCATGAAATATAATAAACTTAACGCAGACATAATTACAATTACAGAACATTCGCTGAAACCAGAAGAACCACGCTCGATCTGCCTTGACGGATACCATCATGCTACACCAGAACTTTAATGGAGCACGGTAGTTCATGTATATTCACAAAAAACGAGCTAGACGTCACAGAGCTATTACACATCAAAGAGAAATCGATTGAACTTGATCTTGAGATGTGCAGTAGAAATTAATGAAACAAAATTGATTATTATGTCAGTATATTAGGCAAAGGACACGAAATCGTCCGTCGATTTTCTAGACCTCCTTACGGCGAATAATCTCAGACCCCAAATACAAGAAAACACCCCTAAATAAAAAAAAAGTGCCTCCAGAATTGATAACATTATAACTAATTTTGAAATAATCAAATCTGGTGTAATTAATCCAGGTATTTCTGACCACGAGGTCATACACTTGACTCCAGTTCTACAAGTTAGTTAGAATTGAAAACGACCAAACGCAGATATTTCAGCTACAATAATTTGCAAAACTCAAACAATTAATTAAAGAGCAAGACTGGTCAAGCGTACTCGTGGCAACAGACCCAGATAAAGCATACGATACTTTCCATAACATAATGCAGTACCATCTTAACCAATATTTCCCGGTTAAAGTACAAAAACAACGACACAAAAACAAACACTGAATCACACAAGGTATCAAAATACCCTGCAAGAAGAAAAAACAACTAAAAAATGAACTAGAACTAAATTTTATTACAAAAGAATACTACAACGCTTATAAAAGCATATTACGTAATGTTCTGAAAGCCGCGAAAAAAATGCATAATACCCACTACATACAAAATTCAAGAAATAAAATAAAAACTGCATGTAATATAACAAATAACATTGAAAAAAAAAATAACTTCCCAAAAACATTTTAATATAAAAGACCTTCAGGATGACTGCTCAGACAATACAGTATTATTGAATAACATAAACAAATACTTTATAGATATGCTTTCCAAACGTAAGTACTCAAAGCGTTGGGACACCTGTAGAACAAAAAAACAGGCTTGAACACAGTCTATTTTTTCATCCCGTCATAGACTCCGACGTCCTTACAACCATCAAGACGTTAAAAAATGTCAGAACAACCGGTGTGGATGACATACCAGTAAAACTCTTAAAAGCCATTGCTGAAGAAATCGTCATTCCAATCAGACATACCACAAACTTGACCTTTTCTACTGCGATATTTCCTTCGATACTAAAATTAACAATTGTTACACCTATCTTCAAACAGGGGGACAAAAGTAATTTAAAAAATTACCGTCCCATCGCCCTCCTGCCAATAATGGCAAAAATATTTGAGAAACTCATAGCCAATCAGCTACTAAGTTTTTTAGAAAAACATAAAATATTAAATAATCACCAACATGGTTTTACTAAAACAAAGAACACAGAAACGGCCTGCTGCGAGATGGTAGAAACGATACTAAATTCTTTAAATAATAAATTTGAGACGGTTGGTATCCACTTCGACTTATCAAAAGCATTCGACAGTATCAATTATAAGATCCTATACAGCAAGCTCGAATGGTATGGTATACGAGGACTCGCTCAAGATCTATTTAAGTCCTACTTAACTAACCGTATGCAAAGGATAAATGTACGAGATGAAAACGACAACACAATAACATCGGAATGGTTAGTAGTAGAGAGGAGTACCGCAAGGGAGCATATTAGGGCCCTATCTGTTTCTACTGTTTGTAAATGACCTTCCAGACAACACACCCCTTGACACTGTCTTATATGCTGATGATACCTCAGTCATTATATCTCAAAAAGACATAGGCCAACTCCAGTGTTCTGTCAAAACTGCAATTGACCAAATCAGCCTATGGTTCCACAGAAATGCACTACAAGTCAACTCGAACAAGACCGCAATCATCCATTATAAGACACGGTGCGATCACAATCTCCAATACAACGTCCATGAATGTGGTGGTATTGTATTCAGCGATTCAGTTCCATTTTTAGGAGTAGAATTAGATTGCACCATAACATGGAAAAACCACATAGATAAACTAGTACCCAAACTTTTGACTTATAGCTATATTTTACGCACCATAAGAGAACATGTTGGCTTTGAAACTGCCCTATCAGCATATTATGCAATAGTGCAATCGAGAATTGCATATGGAGTTATTTTCTGGGAAAACTCAATTCACAAAGATCGGGTCTTCAAAGCTCAAAAGCGTTGCATTCGTAGTTTATTTAATCTCAAACAACGTGAATCATGCAGACCTCTTATGAAGAAATATCGCATACCAACACTTCTTGAATTGTACGTTACGTCCTGTGCAACATACGTCCATGCAAATAAAAATCAACTCCAAACAAAGATTGCGCATAGTGATCAAAAGACAATCTGAGCACTATATTCTACGACCTAAAACGAAACTAGCACACATCGAAAAACAGTTCCTGATCCGATCCATATCCATCTACAACTCTCTCCCAAATACTATTAAATCTCTGAATATACCTCAATTTAAAAGAAGAGTGAAGAAAATACATGGAAATGGATGTTACACTATAGAAGAATTTTATATGGAATCAAACATCGCAACCCTGTGACATATACTTTCAATTAATTTACATCATATATTACATAAATGACATACTCCCATATTTTAATTTGTAATTTTATTCTTAATATGTGAACTTTTGATTAGTTTTATAACCGTTAGGTTAAACAAAACAAATAAATATCTATCTATCTAATAAATCGCAAATAAAAGACATGGTCATCCCTTGTACGTTCAAGGTACTCAGTAACAACCACTACAAATAAAAGGTACCACCTTAAAATAGAGAACAAAATTATCACTTTCGTAAATTGTTTAACATTTTTTATTGATACACATTTTTTCTGTCGTAGAAAAAGTATAGTGTGCAACAAGTTTGGAATGGCTATTCCGCACTCATGGAACATTCCACTCGTGCGGAATATGCCATATTCCAAACTTGTTACAGAATATACTATTCCGAGATGGATTTTGCATTATATGATCCTGCATTATAAATGATTGCAAGGAGTACTATAATAAACAGATTGGAGAGTCTAATTTATAATGCACCGATGAACATGTAAGAGAAGCGTGGAAATACAGGGTTTTCAAACTTAAGTCGGCACTATTGCTAACTTTGTTATTATTAGAGCTACAGGGTTAAACTAGTAGCATTTGTTTCTCTCATCACTATGGTGAAAACAGAATAAAAACCGAACATCGCGTTCGCGAGTTATGTCAAATTGTTCCATTTTTTCAAATGGAACACCCTGTATACAATATTATCAATCGATAGGAAATTAAATACTGAATAAAAAGTATCGTATTATTTTTTATCAAAAATGTCAAAAATGACAGAGCTATTGATGATTTTTCGAATAAGTTTAAAGTGGCTGTGATTTTATAAACTACAATGGTTTGTTGTATAAATGTCATCAGGATTAAAATGTCAAATTAAAGTTTCACTGGTAAACAGTTTACAGCCACTAAAAGCGTTTACAGACAGGCTCAAAAAAGCTTGAACCAGGAGGGTGACGTTTTTGAGCATCAAATTTGAATTTTTCTTTTAATGTTCACAGAATAAATTAAAATAAACCATATCCTTTCGCTTCATAGATATTTCTCTTTTTTTATTTCATTTACCACTTCTGCTGGATATAGCAACCATAAATTTTGTATGTTAATCTATCCACATAACGAAATAATTTTGTTTAAGTGTCTGCCGTGAACAAGATTGAAACCGCCTCGACCAACGGTTTTCCGACCAGTAAATTTGACTACGTTCTTGGCATTACTACTCGACCACCCGCAGGTCTGATATAGTCGGATTCACCGGGTTTTAGGTATGACTCATTGCAGTAAAGTATGATAATCGACATGACATAGTTTTCTGTTTCTGTAAACAAAAATATCAGTGAAATGCAATTGAGAAACGTATGTCGTTCCGTTTATTTCATGTGCAAGCAATGAAACGTATGTCGAATAATTTTATTTGTTTACATTGACATAACCCTACTTCAAGTTGCCGCACCGTTTTTGAATTTTTTCAACTTTCCTTTATTCAAATCAGTTTTTTCACTTATTCATCGAAGCAGATTAAGTAAGTACATGATATTAACCAATAATTCAATATTAATACGATAGCATATTAATAGTTGCGATGCCAAAGAAATTGGACGCCGAGGCAGTCAGTATGAAAGTAATGGGCTATTTTAACGTGACAACGGTGCTGTATTGTTGCCTTTCACATCAGTTATCCAAGTATTTAATGAATTAAAAGTACTATTTTATTTTCCAGCTTAATTCATTATAGTGAACTATAGAAGCATATGGCATTAACTTAAATACTGTACCTTCGCTTAAGAAAAGATATGAAGTGAAGAAGAACGAAGAGCCTGCAGTGCCAAAACAAAAACCTACGAAGTGAAAGTCTTGTGATGTTGATAATTTTGTGAAAGATCTTAAACGAACAATTTACAATATGCATACTAACTTAGATATTTAGTTGAGGTTCACCAAAAGGAATTGGCACGATGCTTCTAAACAAAGCATAAAAACCACTTGGAGAAGGCAAAAAGTTTGTCCCCGATTTTATACTTGTTGTACATGTAGAAAACAGCAAAGGCTTTATTTCTAATGTAAATTTAACAAAACCTCGTTTGATTATAATAGACAACGCCAATTACCATTCAACACTAAAAGAAGAATACCCAATGCTTCATCGACGAAACAAGATTTGTGTACATTTTATTAAAGCATAATGTGATGCATGATCAGAAAATGTTAAAACGAGAACTTCTACAATTAGTTAACAAAAATCCAAACCCAAAAATTTATGAAAAAGATGAGCTTGCACTTGTGGAATTATATCGGATGGTTTTTAATTTTTATGTAGTTGATTCAGTTTGCATTACAACCCAGTAACGACTCTGAGTGGATGAATGTACATTCGATAAAGCGGTATTTAAATCAAACAATTGTTAAAATTCAGTTAAATAGGTACTTCAAAACTAAACGTTGAGTTTAACACTAAAGTAAAATTACTTTAAGAAGTTTTATACATGGACATCTGAGTCATATACATTAATTATTTTAATTAAATTATTAATATTATAGTTTTGCAACTGTACAAATATATAAATAAATTATAATTATTATAAGTTCCCACAACCTTTATTCAATGACACAATTTAAAAAAATGAACAGAAAACCAGAAAATTTCTGGCTAAAAACAACACATTTATGATTATTTTAATTAGTTTGAAACAGCTGATCTAACTGGATTGACAGATTGCACAAAAATTGACAGTAGGAATTATTTATTAGTTACGACATACGAGCCTGGATTGATGCATACGATTTGTAACGATGAATCATACCTAAAACCCGGTGAATCGGACTCTATTCTTCCTACTTTCTACTATATGGTAAGGCACTAACTAACTAACTAACACAGCCACCTTAACCAATTTGAAAAATCATTAATGGCTCTGTCATTTTTGACTTTAGGATAAAAAATAATGGGACACTTTTGTTCAGTATTCAATTTTATATCGATTGAGAATATTTGAAAAAATGGAACAATTTGAGATAACTCGAGAACGCAATGTTCGATTTTTAATCTGTTTTCACCATAGTGATGAGAGAAACAAATGCTACTAGTTTTCCTATTTAACCAACCCTGTAACTCTAATTATAACAAAGTTAGCAATAGTGCCGACTTAAGTTTGAAAACCCTGTATATAAACGGTACAAATTTGATAAAATTTATTTTGATTACAACTGCAGCTGATAATTTCCTTCTTGTATTTTTTTAAACTCTCATCTATGCTGTACTACTAATCTTCTATTATATTGAATCAGCTTCAGTAAGTAGAATGTATTTATTAAAGGCATACAATTGCAAACATTTCACGAATTTACACAAATTATTATGTCGTGTTATGTTTATTTATAATGTTGCAATGGATACAAATCAAGTGGAGATAATTTACGTTCAAACGAGAGCATTGGGTGTAAAATGCGTATACGCTAACGGAAGAGCAAAATTAAAATATTTTAAAATTAATTTGTCGGCGCGTCGGGCTGCAATATTTGCGCGCGGGAGGAAATTACACACTTTGCTCCCTTGATATATAAATAACTATTTTGAACTAGAGCGTAAAAATTACTTCGCGGTTCAACATTCCCTGTCGTGGTCCTGAACATCGGAGCGAATTCGGTTAATTAATGTTAAATTTTAACTTTTAAATTTTATCTTAACCGGACCTCTTAATGAATGGAGAGAGAAAATCGTAACGCCCTCTCTTGAATCAAACGTTAAATTTTCAACGAAAGTCTGCAATTGTAGAAAAAACTATACAGCTATTTTGTTTGCTATTTTTATTCGAAAATAAATCAAAATAAAACCAAGTTTTTAGAGTAATTAAAAAAATACAAAGAAACAGTTATGGTTTGTCTTTGAGAAGAGAACAAGACCCAGGTCCTTGTCTTACCACAAGAAACATTTCGCAAACAGAAATTATAGTACCACTAACGCCGTTGCTTAATAATTTTTGTCGGCCCGTTACGCTATTAAAAGACAGTTAATTATTCATGTATAAATCATTCCGGTTTGCATGTTAAACTAACCGGTACCCATTACATCCGTACCTGCCACATAGCAATTGGTGCCGTACGACACACATTAGAAATAATAGTTACAGGAATAATATAGACAAGAATGTTTACGAACATTTACTTCTTTAAAAAAGACGGAACAGGTGATGACTTAATTAAAAGAAATAATCTTGCGTTCTCAGAAGATGCATTTTCGAAAAACTTTAAAGCTTTCAAAAACGATACGCGTTAAGTGTTTTATTCGTTTGACAAAATGAAACTTTTACCTTTAAATGCAAAACTTTGTAATAGCTTGAAGCGATGATAATATAATAAAAAAGTTCTGGATGTCATCATGTCAACATCTAAATTGTCTTAGTCGCAAAACGGTTATTTCTTACGGTGTTTCCCACCCATAAAACACCTGGATTGTTACCGCAACTGCGATTTAAATAGACTTCCCCAACATTAGTCAACACAAAGAATGAATATATTATAAAACGTGTAATATGCTTCCTGTTGTGCATTTCCTGAAAACACATCCGTTTTCATTATTTAATGGGTATTATTAACCGAACGGTTGTTTTTGAATTACGCATTCATTCATCTCTTCCCTCACACACGATAGAAAATATGAATTTTTCATTATCCTCGGTTTTCATTAACTTAATGCGTATGGCCATTAAAAAGAATAATCGTCAGGTCAATTGTCGACATAAGCGTTTTAGCTTAATTTCGCCACATTTTCATCAGTATCGATTTTCTGTCATAACATGCCTAAACAATCCCGTTATCAGCAGCATCATATTCAGAAATAAATGGATGTTTCATTTTCACACAATTCCTATTGTTTAAGGAAGAAAGTCAATTTATATTTTGTAAGATTCAGCGAGTTTATAAATATTATTGTATAGCGCGATTTTCAATTTTCTGCTTAAATGTATCCCACACAATCCATGTCGCTATTTATTGAATTCGCTTCGTTGAACTATTTTACAATTTAAACATTGTCCTTGACGTTTCGAAATCGATTGTATGCAAAGGCTAGAAAGTGAACTTGAATTTCCGCAGAAAATGTGATTTTACAAAACAAAAAACCAAAAATTTATTTTAAATTCTGCATTCTCTCGATTATTAGCTTTTGATATTTCTCTGAGTCGTTTTTCACGCTTCAATGTCGTAGCAATAACCAAGAGGTGGTAAAAATACAAACTGAAAGCTTTTAACAAATACGATTTTATAAGAAAAAAAAAACCCGCCACAACTCTGGAAACTGTCAAAACTAAAACACGATTATCTTTCGAATAAAAAATAAATTTTTGTTATAAAAATGGTAAGAAATTTTTAAGCTAAAATTGTTATAGTATATACAGGGTTATTCACGGTATACGACACGGAATATTACAGCCAAACTATTCAATGAAATTAGAAAAATATATTTGGGATGGATAGAGACCTATCGGAGGAATATTTTAAAATTATTTTCGAAATATACAGGTGTTCCAAAATACACAGAACGTATCAAAGTTGTGTTTTTTCTTATGGAATGTCCTGTATATTATTAGATTTTCAGTTTCTACGAACAAAATAAGAAAGGATTTTATAGAGGTTCACCTTACTTAAACCTAAAGGTTTTTGAGATATTTTGTATTTTATGAAAAAGTCGTTACAATTTTGCCGATTCATATCTCAGCAACTATTCTCTTTCTCCAAACTAAATTCGCACTGAAGTCTATCAATTGATTAAATTTTATGTAGAACTTGTGAAAATCCATTATCATATACATGATGTGTACAAAATAAGATTAAATAATGACATGTTTTGAACCGCAATAACTTGCTTAATTCAAATGGAACACCCTATATTTTATATCAACAACAAATGTAAAATGTAATTACCTATCAAACAATACTATAGTGTCCTATAGCTAAATGTTCAGGTTGTCATGAAAATGCAAATTTTCATAATGAAGACTGATTGTAACAATTTTAATATTTATCAAGTAAGCTACACAACTTTGACAGATGAATATTATGTATTTGTAAGAAGCCCGTTAATTGAGGGGCAAATTTTAATGCATGAATTTAATAATGCTAGACTCCGCGTGCATGTAGGTTGATCCCATTATTCTCTGAATAATGTTAAACCTATGGCGGACGAAGACCCTTGGCCCCGATGCTGTATGAAAATTTCCGGTTTTCGGATTTTTCCCGTTGGTTTGAAGGCAAGACCCATCGGCATGCCAAATTTCAAGTCTCTACGACGTCTGGAAGTACCCGTTTAATTTCGGAGACAGACATGAAAAAAAAAGGCGCTTTATTTTAAGCAAATGTTTTTGTATTTCACCAGTATGTTTTACAATATTGTAAACAGCTTAGGAATTGATCCGTGGAGCAGATAATTCATTAGAAGAGATATTATTGTGAAGTAAATTTGTACGTTTATTAAATTCTTGTAAACTCTATACATATTTATTTCTCTCAAAATTTAATACAGTTGATGAAATGTACACAATGCAAATCTTCTCCTTCTTACAAATACATAATATTCACCTGTCAAAGTTGTATAGCTTACTTGATAAATATTAAAATTGTTACAAATCAGTCTTCATTATGAAAATTTGCATTTTTCATGACAACCTGAACATTTAGCTATAGGACACTATAGTATTGTTTGATAGGTAATTACATTTTACATTTGTTGTTGATATAAAATACAGGGTGTTCCATTTAAAATAAGCAAGTTATTGCGGTTCAAAACATGTCATTAATTAATCTTATTTTGTACACATCCTGTATATGATAGTGGATTTTTCACAAGTTCTACATAAAATCTGATCAATTCATAGACTCCAGTGCAAATTTAGTTTGGAAAAAGGTATTAGTTGCTGAGATATGAATCGGTAAAATTGTGACGACTTTTTCATAAAATACAAAATATCTCAAAAACTTTTAGGTTTAAGTAAGGCAAACCTCTATAAAATCCATTCTTATTTTGAACGTAGAAACTGAAAATGTATTAATATACAGGGCATTCCATAAGAAAAAACACAACTTTGATACGTTCTGTGTATTTTGGGACACCTGTATATTTCAAAAGTAATTTTAAAATATTCCTCCTATAGGTCTCTATCAATCCCAGATATATTTCCCCAATTTTATTAAATAGTTTGGCTGTAATATTCCGTGTCGTATACCGTGAATAACCCTGTATATAAAGTTTTAAAATGCGTGACTGTTAATGAATAGTTATTAAAACTACCATACCAGGCAGTGGAATTTGAGTAATATTATAAAATGGATAACTACTTCGTTAATTAAAAATCGCCCCTACGTCAAGTAATTACTAATTATTTCGCAGTGCAATGAGATAATGTTTGTTTACTATCGTAAATTTAATGACGATTGAAATAAAAAAAAAAAAACTATTTTCGCAATTTCAGCCCTTTCATTCAAAAAAATTATATGATTTAAAAACTTACTTTTGGCATTCGTAACCAAAAGTGTAATAAAAATTAAATCAAATACATATACACTACATTTTTCGACGCTTATTAGAATTTACTTTTTAGTTGTCAAAATTTCCCCGAGTCCGTGCCTAGTGCTCGCTCGGTTCTGTTTCAATTTGTCGCATCCAAGGTTGAATTCTAAATCGAATTGCAAACGTCCACGTTCTTTCTTGAATTAGTACGGTTCTATTAATACAGAAGAAACTGCGAAATGGAACTTTAATTCGTGAGATGGATTAATCCGAAATTTCTCTAACCATCAGCTACTGTGATTAGGAATTTATTTAGAGCTGGAATAATATTTAACCTAGATATGGTTTCGTTTACCATTTCGCAGGTGAAAATCTTTAATCTATCTCGCCACGTGTTAAGAATCGCATACATTTGAGTTTCTCTAATTACAGTTTTTTATTATGGTGGCTATCTCTCCTTCCTTCGAATTGGTTTGCTTCTGTCTCCATTATTTGTCTAATGTCCTCTTGGATCGTTAATACCTCATCATGTTTTAATTGAGATAGTTACTACCACAACACTTGCTGTTGGGCCACCGCAATCTTACCATCTACGTAGAGTTGCTCCTGCATGTTAAAATCCCAAATCGCCAGCTACGAAAGATCAACGACGTTGGAGTCTTACCACTTGAAGGAACCCTTAATTGGAATTCTCCGCAGTACAAGTATGTACTAAGAATCCTGCGTTAGCTATTAATTTGAGATTATTGATGTCGAACGACCCTAAGAGCTGTGCTACTACTCATACACCTATGTTATCTTAGCTTAAGTAATTTGGCACAAGGTAATTATATCCTTAATTGTGGAGGATTTTATGTAGCAAGACAAGTTGCAATCGCTAGACGATGTCTTATCCACTCTTGTAGATATTCTCATCAAAGTAACTTTAACTAACAAACTTACTCATCGGTTCGCTGATGATGATAACTTAGCTATTGAAACAGGTGTCCGAGTAAAGTTTTTTGTTGCAGTTTTTTGATGTTTTGCTGTTTCTTAAAAAACGCTGCAGTTTAGCGTTCCATTCCTTTGATTTAACTTTAACTAGTTTGACAAATCACTTTAAAGTTTAAAGTGGCGCTTAAACAAATCTACTAATTTCTAAATACGAACTCACGCGCTCGGTTTTCATCCTAATCTAGTCTGGTTAAGATCGCCATACAGGAAGTAATAAGACCTCGTCTCATTCTGTAACAAATGTTTTTTTCTGTATTCTTAACTATTTATTTTGTGTGTCGCCGATATAAACTTGAACTACGAAAGAGAGAACACGATATCCTTAGCTTTTAGTGTTTTATTTTTATTTTATGATTATAATCAATTAAACAGTGAATAAACATAAACCTGTTTCAATTTCCTGTAACGAAGTTAATAACATTCGTAGCTAATTTATTAATTTACTCGTATAGTATATATATAAATATAAAACAGGAAAAATGTTCAAAAAAGCCCCCAAAAAAAAAACAAAAAAAAAAAAAAAAAAAAAAAAAAACAAAAAAAAAAAAAAAAAAAAAAAAAAAACCAACAAAAAAAAACAAAAAAAAAACAACAAAACACAAAAAACAAAAACAAAAACACAAAAACAAAAAAAAAAAAAAAAAAAAAAAAAAACAAAAACAGAAAAAAAAAAAAAAAAAAAAAAAAAAAAAAAAAAAAAAAAAAAAAAAAAAAAAAAAAAAAAAAAAAAAAAAAAAAAAAAAAAAAAAAAAAAAAAAAAAAAAAAAAAAAAAAAAAAAAAAAAAAAAAAAAAAAAAAAAAAAAAAAAAAAAAAAAAAAAAAAAAAAAAAAAAAAAAAAAAAAAAAAAAAAAAAAAAAAAAAAAAAAAAAAAAAAAAAAAAAAAAAAAAAAAAAAAAAAAAAAAAAAAAAAAAAAAAAAAAAAAAAAAAAAAAAAAAAAAAAAAAAAAAAAAAAAAAAAAAAAAAAAAAAAAAAAAAAAAAAAAAAAAAAAAAAAAAAAAAAAAAAAAAAAAAAAAAAAAAAAAAAATTTTAGGAGTGGTTTTTTCTCCCTCTTGGGATTATACAAGAATTCCATAAAAATATTCATTTAATGTTTAAAGCAAGAAGAAGGGTTTTTTGCACTTTCATTTACACCCTGTATAATGGTCATTATTGTACGGTGATGTAAGTGTTATGTATGGTGCCGCAGAAGATCACTATAAAGTGTGGTAACGAAACCGTGTGCAATTGTAGATTGTTTCGTCTTGGGAAAGCATTTGCTTCAAGGTTTAGGAAAACCACTAAAAGTTAAACAAACCAAATCATTATGTAGCTAATTATGTAATAAAACACACATTAAATGCACTTTGAGAAAATCATGTTCATCAAGTGACTTGGCTTTTCCTGATATCAAAATATTCTGTATCTTAGAAACACGGGCAATAATCTGTGACAATTTTTTCTTTCTTTAGTATCATGCGCTTCTGCTTTTATGCAAGTTGCGGGTGTGCGTTGCCTTAACGCTAGGCAACCCAACTTTACCTCGAGCAACATGTTCGAAAAGCGTAAATCGTTTCTAGTCCTATCTGAATTTAAAGTTGGCAGAATACGGGCATGTTTAATTGTGAGCTCCTGGTAAAAGTTATTGTTCTTTAAACAATTTAAGTTTTAACTTGGATATGTCTGTGGAAGTTGTGTTAGGTTGTATAAATGGTTGTAGAATTTTTTTCATCTACCGGGGTAGCACAGAAGTTTGTTACAGTTTTGTTGATAGAAAACAAGGAAAAGTTAAAGTATTGATAGTACAGTTCAGAACATCTATCCTTAGCTTATAAGTCGCAGAGTGGGTCGCGTGGATAATTCGTAGATTCAAATGCTTCCAGAAACTGCAGCGGGCGCCACCTACCTGATCTTAGCAATTAATCTTAAGCAGCAGGAACTCAAGTGAAAGAAACGTGTAAAACAATAAACATACACCCATAAATACAGGGTGCGACCAAAAGGTAGACAGGATTTCGAACAATGGTTGCTCGGTTTCTAAACAACTTCCACAAACCGTACAAATTTAAAATAAATTAGTGAGTATCCTCGCATGTTAAACATTATTTAACAAATTTACACCTCTAGAGAAAATCAGAGTGAGAAATGAGCATAAAAGAACGTTTCCTCCATATTTTAATGCCCAAATAAAAAAATATCTCATTTTTCTATCTGATATGCGAAAGTACACTTTGAGACTCCATTATTTCAAACATACGGCACAACAGCCATCTTCTTAGATTCAGATTAAAATGTAATAAATATTACACCTCTGAGAAGGTGTAAATCTGAGATTATGATTAAGTACCATATATTATAGATACGCTCTGAGGATGTTGCCACCTTGTGTTGATCAGAAACATTTATCAAAATGTAATAAATACCAAATACTGCTTCAACTTCTCTGAACGCAGATTTTTTAGATAACAAAAGGCAAAAGATACAATAAAAGAAATAGCAGCGCTCGAAATAGAACAACTAAACAACTAGATGTAACAATTCTCATAATTTCGAATTTATACCAAACAGTTGCAGAAAACAAGTTGAATCAAACTCTATGCAGCGATTCAGTAACAAATCCAGCGTTTTGTTGACAAACGATGTTGAAACCAAAAATCTATTTTTTCTTACATTTTAAATCTTTAAAATTTGCAAAAAAAATTGTATCGTTTTTGAATATTATATTCCGCAAAACAAAACCTAATTTCAAAAATTATAAAGTATTTGGTAAGTTTTATTTTTTAACGAATCCGTAAAATACTTGATTTCAAATATCAACTTGACTATGTTTGGATCATAAAATTGTGCTACTTAGGTTGTGCTAAATGGAAATAAATTCAGGATAGAAATTGACTAAATATTCCAGTGTTGCATATTTACGATGAGAACCAATATTGTATTTTCAATATTGAATTCACATTGACATAACCAATACTCCAACAGCAAATATTTTCCCAACATAACATGAACGATTTTGTCAAATATCAATAAAAATGTTGGTAAATGTTGTTCTTGGTAAAGCATCTTGAAGAGGCCCATTTACAGATATATTGACAGACGCAAGACTAATCTTAATTAAAATCTTTATTGCAATCCAACTTATGTAAACTATCTATAAGAATCCCTCTCATAAAAACTCCTTCCTTGAAACAACATTCCCCCATGCACTGGCGTGATTAGTTGCTTATCGAAAATTTTAGAAAATTAAAAATGTTGGATAAATTAAAGTGAGTGGGAAATCTTACAACAGAGCCAACTATGAATCTTAATTTTGCTATTGCACTTTAATTTTAAAATTAGTAGGTACCTTACATAATAAATGTCAAACTTAATATTTGTCTCTAGGTATTTACACTGCTGCTCATTAATTATTAACGAAAGCTAATGACATGCACTAACTTTGAAAGTTCTTCACATAGAATCATTATCAATAATTAAGAGCATGATGACATTAAGTAACTATTAAAGAACGAAAACGTGGGAAATTAATTGGTACAATTTCTATATATACAGGATGTTTCATTAAGCTTGATACGCGGCCATATCTCGAAAACTATAGGTATAGAAATTCGGGGAAAAATATTTTATTACTGAAACGGCTATGAGAAAATTCTGGAAATTATTTTCCAGATCCAAATTTCACCGCAAAGGAGCGCAATTGACAGGGCGAGGCATAAAATTCAGGATTTTTCCGAAAATTGTCATATAAAGCTGTGACTTCAATAACATCATTAGAAAGACTGAATAATTCTGCATAAGTTTTGTCTGAGGCTCCTTGGCGTACCAGCCTTAATTAGACAAGGAGAACTCCTGAATGTCTAATAATTTAAATGACTATATGTTATAAATGACCTATCTGATTATTACTCAGGCTTGTTTGTAAGAAAAATGTCAGTGTTTTCCAATACCATATCCAACGGCACTCGACAGTTTTAAATAAAGTTGCTAGAGGGCACAGTTCGCAATAATAGTTTTTTTCAATTTTGTCAGAAAAATTCAAATCATACAGTAAATTTTGATCTCATAATCGGAAAATAGATTAAATTTGCTAGAGAAAACGCGAAAACCGCAGTTCGATATCTTCGCCCGTTTCAGAGTTATTGTCAAAAGATTACATTTTTTACACTTTAATTTGATAAAACGGTTATTTTCCTAGTTCAAAAAATGTTTGGTTATATTTTATGGTTGTGTAGGTTTGTCACTTATTACAGTGGCACAAAACTACATTTAAATTTAAAATACCCCACAAATAACTTCTAATAGGGCATAGATGCTAATGCTGTTTTAAAAAGTAAATATCGTATTACTTATTTTCCAAATTTGTGATAATCCATCAATAATGGTTTACACTAATGCCGAAGCTTACAAAGCTTTTTGTAGTGTTTCGAAAATGCTCCTATCGCAGCACGTGAATATGCTGTCAGACATTCTGAACGAAGACAGTATAACAAGAGGGTATTTCGACAACTAGCAGTACATTTAAGGCAAACGGGAATAACTTCCCATTCCAGTCCCTTTAGTTCTTGCATGCGTGGAAGCAAATCCAAACTGAAGCACAAGGAAAGTAGGAATAAGTCACGAACTTTAAAAGTCTTTAAACTACATCCCTACCATATCATTTTGCACCAGGCTCTGTCAGAAGCTGATTATGGCAAGCAGCTCAACTATTGCTATTGGTTAAGAGAGATGTGCCACGAAAATCCTCAATTCCTGTCCTTATTTTTATGGACTGATGAAGCCACTTTTTCTAGTTGTGGTAAGGTAAATTGGCACAACATCCATTATTGGTCGCAAACCAATCCGCATTGGATGCGCGAAGTGGATCACCAAAACAGGTGGAGTGTAAACGTTTGGTGTGGCATTTGAAGGAACAGAATTATTGGACCGTTTATTTTTGACGATCATCTTAATGGTGAATCATATTTGAACTTTTTAGAAAATGGCTTGCCTATCCTCTTGGAAGATGTTCCCATTGACTTAAGGTTGTCCATGTGGTATCAAGATGACAATTCCCTGCACCTTTCGCAAAGGATCCGTGATTTTTCAAATTTTAATTACCCGGATCGCTGGATTGAAAGGGGTAGTTTGTTTCCTTGGCCACCCAGATCCCCGGATTTAACTGCGTTAGATTTATATTTGTGGGGTCGATGAAAAGACATTCTTTATAAAACGCGAACAATTTGATCATGTCGGATTAGGCGAATTGAAAACGCTATAAATTCGATTTCACGAGCTGAAATTGAAACAGCTGTTAACAAATGCAGCACAAATATTGATAATTGTATTTTGCAAAATGGAGGTCATTTTGAACATTTATAAAAGCCTTTCCATTAATCACTTACAAACTTTAATGCTAAATGTTGTTATTGTTGATTTGTTATGGCCCGTTGGCCTTTAAACACGCTCCAAATGTCGTCTTTTACATAATTTGGACTAGTCCTAAGCCTAGATAAAGTGTGAAGAGAGGCATGAAATATAACATAATTACAAAACTAATTGTTACTAATCCTAGGTACAAAGCTACAAAACTAGGAAAATAACCATTTTTTTAAATTAAATTGAGAAAAATGTAATCTTTTGACAATAACTCAGTAACGGATGAAGATATCGAACTGCGGTTTTCGCGTTTTCTCTAGCAAATTTATTCTACTTTCCGATTTGACATCAAAATTATACTGTATGATTTGAATTTTTGTGGCAAAATTGAAAAACCTGTTATTATTGCGAACTGCGCCGAGTGCCGATAGATACGGTATTTGAAAACATTGTCATTTCTTCAAGCCTGAGTTTGCTATAGTCAGATAAGTCATTTAGAAAATACAGTCATTTAAATTATTAGACATTGTGGGGCTTCTCCTTGTCTAATTAAGGCCGGTACGCCAATGACCCTCAGACAAAATTATGAGGAATTATTTAAGCTTTCTAATGATGTTATTACAGTCATAGCTTCATATGAAAATTTTGGGGAGAAACCTTGAATTTTATGCCCCCTTGCGGTGAAAGTAGGAACTTGAAAATAATTTTCAGGATTTTCTTATAGCCGTTTTGGTAATAAAAATTTGTTTCCCGAATTTCTATAGGCAATAGTTTTCGAAATATGGCCGCGTACCAAGCTTAATAAAACAGCCTGTATACATACTATAATCCTTATTCAAAATCACGCATGTTTCATTAACACAAGTAGATTGCGGCCACTTTCGTAAGTCCTTACCATTAAGAGAACCTCTTAGTTTGTGTCCTTTCACGGAATGTGAGTTATTTGAAGTAGTGTATAAAAAACTAAAAAATAAGAAATCGTCTGGTCCTGATGGCATTCCTATGTTCATTGTCAAAAAATGTTTTCATTTTATTGTCCCTCAATTAACTTATCTGGTTAACTTATCCTTTTGTAATAGATATTTTCCGGAAAAATTAAAGATAAGTAAAATTGTGCCGGTGTTTAAAAAAAAACGACCCTCTTAAGATGGAAAACTACAGGCCTATCACAATAAATTCAGTGTTTTCTAAAATATACGGCATTTGTTTTCTAAAAAGGCTAGAATTATTCCTAACTAACAATAGTATATTGTCAAACAGCCGGCATGGATTTCGTTGTGGTAGATCTACTAGTTCTGCAATTCACACATTTTACGACCCAGTTGTAAAAGCGATAAATAACGGGAAATGCCTCGTTGGAATCTTCTGCGATCTCAGCAGGGCATTCGACTGTGTTAATAAAGATAAATTACTATCCAAACTATATAACTATGGGGTTACTGGTCGGGCTTTTGATTGGATAAAGTCATATTTAATTGAGAGACTGCAATATGTAACTATTAATAATTATAACAATCACAGTGGAGAGACTTGCTCAGAGGTCTCAAAAACTTTGAGAGGCGTACTCCAGGGTTCAATTCTGGGACCAGTTCTGTTCATTCTCTACATAAATAATATTGATTTATTAAATTTACCAGCAGATGTCACGTCTTTAATTATAACTAGTCAAGACAATATTCAATTGCAAAAAAAGTAATAATTCACTCATTACACTACATAGAAGGTTCTGTTCACATGATATCTTTTAAATACCGGTAAAACTACTTCTTTGCGATTCCACAATAGACAGAATAATAACTGCCTGGATATAGAAATGCAAGTAGATAATGAAACTGTCCCTATATCACATTCTGTCAAATTTTTAGGATTATTCATTGATGACACTCTTAGTTGGAAACACCATTGTGAATATCTTGCTGCTAAATTAAGAACGATTTCATATTTAATAAAAATCTAAGTAGCGTTCTAACACAGCAACAGATAATCCATATATATTATGCTCTTGTAAAGTCAAAAATGCGGTATGGAATTTGTTTTTGGGGTGGGTCCACATCTTCTGCTGGAGTTTTTTAACTCAAAAACGTATCATTCGTTGCATGGGAAAAGTTTCCAGTACTGAGAGTTGTAAACCAATTTTTATCAAGTTTAATTTACTTACTTTGCCAGCTATATACCTATACGAACTGTGTCTACACGTTTTCAAAACCAGAAATAATTTTATTCTGAATAAGGATGTACACAAACATGACACCCGCAGCAGAGAAAACTTTCACGTTCCATTTAATAAATGCGTCAAAACTTATATATCTCCAAACAGTTTAGAATTAATAGCTTTTAATAAACTTCCAGTAAACATTAAAACATGTAAACATTTAGTAAATTTTAAAAGATTGTTGAAAGAATGTTTTATATCTATGTGTCTTTACTCCGCCAATGACTTTTTTAACAATGTTAGTTAATGTTTAGTTATTTGTTTTTATACATCAAAGTGTGTTTTTATACGACATTTTTGTCCATTGGAAATAAAGTAAAAAAAAAAATAGAACCAACATAAGAACGGGTTTACTTTGTAATCGTTAATACATAGTTTTGCAAAACAACAATATTGTACTCTTGAAGAGGGTAGAAATGTTACAAACCCAGTTAGTTTTTAATTTTACATAAACGCATTCGGAAAATTTACTTAACTGAGGATTAATATGAAAGAGTTCTTAAAAATCGAAGTTTTCCAAAATTTCAGTTCGATTCTTCAATAATTTGGTCTAGTCGCGTTTTACAAAAATATGTATAAATTTTAACAAACATAACGTGACCAAAGTGTAATTAATAAAATCTGTAAAAATTTTTTTTAAATCGCTACTTTTTAAAATTAAAAAATTCTGTTGAAGCCAAATTTACTTTTATTGAGAAATTTCGTTTTAATAGCTTATACTTTCAAAAATCATTGGGTACAAAAATAATAGGTCTGCCCATATACATCACTAAAACAATATCTACCTGTTTTTATTGTTTTTGTAAATTATTAAAGAAATTATTTTTGTGTGCTGGAATACTGAAGTGACTGAACTAATAAAATAGAGGCCACCTACCGATTATTTCAGATTCATGAAATTTCAATTTGTGAAATTTATACGTGGCAATGATTTCACAAGGTAATAATGTCATATACCTTTATTTATTGCAAAAATTTCGAATAGCTCCAGTACTGTAATCAAATTTTAGTTAAAGATTCTCCTAAAATACGTGTTTTGAACTTATAAATCAAACGCCATTTGCGTATTAAAAATAATCATTTCCTCCTTTCCTGTCAATCCAAGCCATAATGAACCAAAAGTTAAAATAATAAGCAAAACAAAAAGTAGTTTTTTCTGCAGAAAATATAGCTACAACAAAAATATTCAACAAACAAGCCGGAATGTTATTGATCGCAAAGATTAAATTTGCATATAAAACAAAATTCAAATGACGACTCTATTACCAAAACAAATGATTACAATCGAGTATTTAAGGAAAAAACTAAATTGATAGCATTAAACTCTCCTAAAAAAGCCACTATAACCATAAAATAAACGCTAATTCAATGATCAGATACTTTTATGATATTTCGAAGCAACCATTAAGTTAATTTATCAATAATACGAAATTAAATTTAACACATGCTTCATTCTTTTTATAAATAGAAGTTCTAAGTATTAGCTAGTAGCATTGTTAACTTCAAAATTGTATAAACTCTATTTCAATTAAATATTCAAAATGATCTAACTCACCACCAAGTCAGTAGACTAATTGTAGCACTCACCTGGAAAAAAAATTAAATATTAAACTAAATTAAAAACATTTACAAAACAAATATTTAATTAATTTTAAGATCAAAAAAGGACCAACAAGACGATAACACGCTTATTTAATCGTTCAAATTTTATCCGAAACAACTTCAGATTAAACATCAAAGAATTTAATTAATGTTCAAGACTTTGTAATTAAATCGTTAGATTATTAACAATGAATTAACAACATTATGCGGAATTTATATTTGTTGTGTCGCTTTCGATGTTTAAGAGAATAAATTGCAAAATAATAAGCATGCGAAATTAATATGTATACGCCCGGTGACAAAAAAAAAGCCCAGCCTCGAGATATAATTTTCCAAAAAAGTCTGGGCATCCCTGCAACGTAAAACACTGTTTGTAGATACATTCTTTGTTATATTGCAACCAATTTATAATCCGGTTTATTACAAGACCACACACCATTGAAAATGCTTTAAGACAAATACAAAACAAAAATATTTCTAACATTTAATGTTATCGTTCTACATATTGTTTTTTATAAGTCAAATTGGTAAAACGAACGCAACCATGCGCGAGTATTAGACAACTAACAATCTAGTAGGTATTTAATAATAATATTCTAATGTCAAAAATCAAAAACGACTCAAACCAATAAGCTTTATTTTTGTCGGTTAACATACGCAAGAGAATTTGTTTCAGTTAAATCCAAATACATGCTTCTAGATTCAGCAATACTTACTAAATAAATAATTTTACTTCATCTCCTTAAAAAATTAGAAATAAGTAAGTAAGTAACAGTATGAAACAGATGACACGTGACAATAGTTAGTCACAGTAGGGTTGAAAAACATTTCTTGTATACGAAAGCTTTTAAAGACTATTAAACGTGAGCGATAACACTGTTTAATATAACAAAGACCACACTAAAATGTGCGATGCGCAACAGCTTTTCCGTACTAACAAATGGTATCAACATTTAAAAATGGTAACGTACTTGCTTTCATTAAATAAATTAAACAAGAAAATACTAAAAAGCAAAACAGCAAACATAAATTAGTAATCAATGAAATCAGTCAATTAAAACTTATTTGTTCTAATAATAAATAAAAACGTTAATTTTTTATCAATAATAAGAATTCGTCAATATTATGTACTATATCTATAATTGAAGTTCATGCGAGTATATCATACAGGTTGATTTCTAAGTAGTATTTTAGGGTGATGTTCCTGAGGTTACCATATATCCAAAAATGACTTCTTTCTAAAATGCAGGACACTAAATTTTAAGCAACTTTGTCGACAGGTATGTAAAAGCAGTTACATCAGTCGATCCTTCGATAATCATAGCCAACATAAGTGTTAAAATCTCAAATCGCCTGCTGTAAGTTCGCAAGAGGTTGTACAATAGCAAACAAACACTAAAAATCACTCGACAGCCGTTTCAACTTAGCTGACAGCACTCATTTGTACAATAGTAAACTTACACTCGAGTTCTCTCACTCCTGAAGAGTCCCAAAACAACGAAACAGCTGTCGAGTGATTCTCAGTGTTTGTTTGCTATTGTACAACCTTTTGCGAACTTACAGCAGGCGATTCGAGATTTTAACACTTATGTTGGCTATAATTATCGAAGGATCGACTTATGTAACTGCTTTTACATACCTGTTGACATTAATGCGAACCATTTGCGTACGTGATCGCTAACATGAGTCGACACTAGATGTCGCAAAACTTATAGACTAAATTTTAATTTTTTTGTTCAGTTTCTTAATATTTTTACCATAGGTGATAGATGGCCTATGAAATCTGCATTTTGATCAAAAAATTATGTAACCCACTGATATTATTAATTGTTTAATAAACATACCTTCCTCAAATTGATGTCAGAACAAGTGATCGTTCCAACAATTTCGTTTTGCAGCAAGTCAAGATACTTCTGCCTATTTAGGAATCCATCGTTAAAAATCAGACAAATAACATGTGAGTTGTAAATTCCTACCCAAACATTTCAAAATCCTTGATTTTGGATTTTTCGTGGTAGTAAAGTATGATTGTCAAGGGAAATTGCCCTGAAAAAAGAAATAAGTGAAAAATAATCACCGTGCTCGTAAAAACGATCCTAAATTATTGTTTTGCGGGGAATCTTGCGGGCTACAACTTTAGTTCTTTTGACCAAACTCGAAAAGTTGATATTGTTTGAGATATGAGCTCGAAAATGGGTCTTTCAGAAACAAATAGATTCGCTTGGATTGGTGAAAATTTACGAGTCCAGAAGTCTCTGAAAAATAGCTTAATTAATTGGATCTAGGTACATTTTTGCGGGCTACAATTTTGGTTGTATCCCGCGTCGCAAGAGCAAATCTTTGAAATTTGCCCTCCGGATCATTTTCCGCAAGTAAAAGCGTCCGAGTGCAAGGCTAGCATACTCAAATTGTGCATTTTTTACGGGCAACAATTTTGGTGTTCTCGCGAATTTGAGTAATTGATATTTTTCGATATATGGACCAAAACTGCACGATTTTTTCAAAGTCGCATACTTCGCAAACAAAAACGGTGCATAAGTTCACACAACGAAGCTTTGAGCATAAACGGTCTAAATCCACCCATTCATAGTACGCTTTTTCGCTCTTTCCTTCACACTTTCATTTGTCAAAATTTTCTAACGGCTTCAATATGAGAATCGGTGGCGGTGGTTTTAAAATTTTCGTCGTTTTCTTAAATCTGTAAGCAGCTGAGACGCCCATTCAAATCCAACTTATCTTCTTCGAGCTTAAAAACATTTTCAGCAGCAAATTGCCCGTAAAACTGCAATAGTTTAAATAATTATTTAAACCTAGGACTATTTCCTTAGATTTTTCAAAAAGAATCTATTTTTCGAGATTAGTGATGAGGACCAAAAATTTCGGAAGCGCAAAAATGACTCCGAAATAGTCGCGGCGGCGCTTTGTTGGCGAAAAAAGCGCAAAAAATATCTCAAAAAATAGATCCATTAGCAGGATAGTAATAAAAACTTATATCTCAAAAAATATCGATTTATCGGGTTTGGTTCGTGTTACCGAAACGTTAGGAAGAAATTCCAATCAACAACAATTGAATCTAGACGACAGGAAACAGGCCACGAAAGATTAAAGAAATTCAATGACGGTCTTTAGACTCGAATCTAGACCCAAATGTGACCTTCGTTGAAATATGTCGTTCAGAAATAATCATCGAGCGCTTTGAATTTTTCGTCAAAAGGCAGTGTTGTTTTCTTTGTTTTCGTTATGCTTTTATCTTGCAGCTGCATTCTGTCGTCGCTTAACCGTGAGATAAGAATTTTGCAGAATCAATGAGTTTATTGTAGTGGGCAGTTGGCATTACGCTTTGCTGTAGGCAGTACGCATTTCAAGATGTAACGAGAGTTAAATAAATAAAAGAACGTTTCGTGTTGTAAAGTTTTTGGTAAGGGTCTTTTTACCCGTTTCTCGGTTGCGGATGTACTTCAGACCGAAATATTCAGTTTTCGTCGTTTTTGGGGGTATTCAAGTATCCGGCCCCGTTTCACGTAATGCGGATTTGTAGAAGCTCTACAAAAAACATGCATACACACCTACGCAGAGTGGGATTTCTTCGAAAAGAACTTTATCATTACGACATACCAGTCTCTGGCGCTTCCTAAAAAGAATTTACGACACGTCTTGTCAGTTTTTGGGTGTTTATCTGGAAGAATTATCGTCATTCGACCTTTATGTCTTATGTTTGCTGCATCATCGTCTTCCGAAACCCGTCATCGTAAGCGCCGTCTCCGATCTCAAAGCTCCAGCTCTTTGGTACGCCGGAAGCAAGTTCTTAAGGTATTTATTGCGTTACTTCATTAAGTATTTAAACGTTATCAAAATTAAGAATGGCTCGATAAAGCTCGTTCTATTGATTTAATAATCTTTATTACTTTAACTGTCGCGAATTTAGGTGTAGCGTTTCATTATTTGTTTTACTATGAATAAGAAATATTTCTGTACTACGCCCTTTCGTTCATAAAGTTTAATTAAACTCTTAACACAAGTCTCGTAATATTATATGATATTACGGTTGAGTTATTTTGTATTAATTCGTAAGAATGTGCTACAGTTTTCCTTTAATGTATTTAGATAAGTATTTTCTTAATGAAAAGTATCGATCACGTGGTCAATTAGATTTCGTCTAACGTTGTTAATCATGCGTTTACCCTATTAATCACTTATTTAGTAGTGTTCTGTTTTATGTTTGTTTTTTAATGCAATAAATCTTGTTAATGTTACATTGTAACGAACCTTTTTAATTTATGTTTGATCTTGTTTTTGTGGGGTTAGTGTTAACTTTTACAGATTGTGACTATACTTTAAGGTAAGTTCATCAGAAAGTACCCTTCTAGACGAACTTCCAGCGAAGAAAGGATGGAAGCAAAATTACATCGTTTGGTGCCCTCTGGACAGGATTTATCGAATTTTATTGATAGTTTTGAATCCCATTACTAGAACGTTTTATTTCACGAAGGTAATTCATCTCACAAACCACCCCGTCCCGCTGAGCTACTGTGCAAGCCCTATTTATATAAATATTTCGTTCCTCCCACAAAGAAAACCCTTTTGATTTTTTTCAACTCTACAAACAAATCTTTCGAACAAAAAACTCGTTGAAATTATGTTTAGGAATAAAGATTCTTATAAAAAATTATGTAGAATAAGTATGTTATACTAACTACTTCACTCATATAATATTTAACCAATCACATAACATCAGTCAACAATGGAAAGAAAATTTCAAGTAAACTGTCAAAAAATTTTCGAAGCTTGTCAACCAATAGAGAATCGGTACACAACGTACCTAATTTTTGAGCAACAAAATAATAATTGCCGCAGTCACCCTAGTCACACAATGAATATCGAACGTCAATTAATTTTTGAAAGTTATAAAAGTATTTTCGTGAAATAGTCTTGAAGAATATCATTCGGGTTTAGATTTTGAAAATATTTAGAAAAATATTTATTTTAGACATTTTTGTTAAAAAAAAAGTTGTTTATAATTTAATTATACACAATTTTTGTTTAAACTATTTTTGATCCGATAAGAAATTACTGAGATATATCAATCACGTGACACTAAATATCTCCCCCAATATCAAGTTTACAAAAAAAGTTGTGGGAGAAAAGTTGTTGGAAATGATATTGTCTATAGCTTTTGTTTAAACCATTTTTACCTAAAACGCAATTTTATTTTCGCTTATAGGTGCGATGTGGAGTTTTACGGTAAACGCTTGTTTTTAATTAGAAAAACAAATTTTGCAACACATACGATAACGCTGGACCACGCTACGCACTTATCTTGTATTTATTTTCTCTTATTAATTTTTATTTAAAACAATTATAGAGATTGAGTACGTTATTTTATAAATTAATTCTACGCCAATAATTGTATGAAAAACTATGTTGTTAAACTTAGATTGTCATTCCGTTTGCATAAGGCTCTTTTAAAAAAAATTCAGTTCGAAAAGTCAGTCAGAATATAGGGTTAGTATCCAAATTTCTGGATAATTTATGTTTTAACCAACAAGGAAATCGTGGGGGAAGAAAACATACGTAGATGAGATCTGAATATAGTGCAACTTCAATTTTATCATTCAGGATAATGAAAATTTTTTAGTGTTGAAACATAATACAAAACATTACCATTTCTTACCAGGATGCCGGTCAGAATCAATTAATCCTTCATTTAGCCACTACCGCGCGAACACCGTTTAATCAACAACACTTACCGGAAGAATACTAAAAAATTTACAATATTTAATAACACGGAACCTGATGTTACTTTATCACCATTCAACGTCACGGACACCTGCAACACTTTCACTTTGTTATCAGAGTTCATCGTTTGTTGTAAATGCATCTTGATTGTTAAGGTCAAATGTCACAATTAAATAAAATCGTCGATATTATTTTCGTATTCTGTTTCCTTAATTGAAAAAATCTAATTTTGAGAACTTCGGTAATAATCCCAGTTTTAACTGAGCAGACAGGTTTAGATGTAGCGGTTTTGTACAAAAGACTCCTTTATAATTTAATATGTTTCAGTATAAAACACTCTTCAAAGGTTTCATAACCCAGTGATATTTGTTGTAATCGTGGCTTGGAAAACAGAATGGCGGTATGGAATGTCGCGTTAAATTGCCTTAAGTAAAATTTCATGTGGGCGCGAAGCTCGTGTCTTGAAATGAAACGTAATTATTAGTAAGTGCGTGCTTGTGAATAATATATTTTTTTAACAACAAATTGTTGGTATTAGACTCTAATTTGCATGTAATTGTAACGAGACACTTTTTTATTCTTAACAAAACTGCATAATTTAAGTACAATGTAAGAATTTCCTAGAAATTAATTTACTGCCAAAAAACGACTTGAAGAGAAACCGTCAATTTATATTTGCATACTTATACTTTTATTTAATTAGAAATCTTTACTTTCATCTCCGATTATCAAATGTTTATTTAAATTATGGATATCGTATAAAAATGAAAAATTCACAACAAATGTTAATTTTTGATGCAAATTTTTAAATGTAGTTGATTTAACCATAAAGTTAATAAGGGATCTGAAAAACAGTTTTCATCTAATAGGTATCTACAAAAAACTAAAAATTTTTTTTAAATGCTGAGAATGAATCCGCATGATCAAAAAATTCTGGACCTTATCGTTTTTGTTAAACCATACTAAATCAAAAACGAAGTGACTATATGTCCTCCAGCGGATATAAAACAAATATAAATGAAGAATTACCTACAATCCTGCAGAAATATAAATCTTTAAAATTACAGGGTTTCCACGACTGAGTGGAACATAGGAAAATACATTCAAAATCGGTTTTTTTTGTGAATATTATCTACCTAGGATTTTCTTATCCAAATTTATCGGCCGAATGGCATATCTAGTGTGGTAAGAAACAATTTGACGTAAATAGTTCTAGAAAAATGTTAAAGGTTATGTTCTTGTTAGACGCCGACCGAATGCAATACGCCTTGTAGCTCAGCGACTATAAAGTACTAACTAAATTAGCCGTGGAAACCTGTGTAATATTTATTTATGTTGCAATAATTTTAAAATATTTGTTTTTTAATAAGAATGATAAATATCTAATAAACAGCGGAAAATAAATAATGTTGTGATGAAAGAAATCGTAGTGCTGATTTACTGAATAAAGTTTAATTAAGCTTCTAAATATCAACATTACTTTTTCATGCCTCCGGTCATTATTGACAGTTTTGTAGGATTCAAAATCGGCCGGGAACATCAAATTCCCGGCCTAGACCTTCTACAAAAGTAATATTTGGTAAAATTACACCGAAAATGTCACTTCGATTTTAAATTTGATAATTAAGTAGTTATGCAATGACAAGTGGGTACAAACCAAAAAAAAAATCCCCAGCAATAAATAATTGAACTAAATAAGAATAATTTTGTAAATATTTTGAAGTTTGTCGCCATAAAAAAATTTATGGATTACACGTCCAGAAAATGTCTTTCAAGTGCTCACACTCGCAAAATATCATTTTCTGGACTAGTGATCCAAATAACTATTGTATTGTACAATCATTTTTTTCGAAAAATCATCAAGTCACGTTAAACCACAACTTCCGTAAAGCTTTCATCACCAAGGAAGGTAATGTACGGTACCGCGCTAAACATACTCATTTATTCAGTGAAAAGTAACATGGGAAAATGATCTCAATGTAACGATATTAAAAGAAAGCAAGGATAATAAAATATTGATTTGTTATAAAATTAGGTAAACCAAATAACACCAACCATACCATCGTAGGTGCAAGAATTTCGCATCATACTTTAATTTATACGGAGTGTCTGAACTAAATTGTTACGAAGCAAATTACAGGAGAACCAGATAGATTAAACAAAAACAACTAACAAAAATTTGATCAAAATGGAATAGGATAATAATCATCCCTGAAGTAGAATTACTTGTATCGTGGTTTCTTCCAATTGACTTTGTACTGTAGCGTTTGGATGATATAGGATGCTTCAATAAAATAATATCCTTAGTCATCAATTAGCCATTACAAGAAAACTATATGACAGTTACATAAATTACGTATTGTCAAAAGATTAGTAAAACGTCAATCTATGGTCATCTCGATGAAGTAGATATGAAAATAGTTCAAACACATGTTGACAGGATCGGTGGCTAATTTCAAACATAATTGCAATCGGTCAGTGAGAAGTGAACCTGAAAGTGACAACACTTGTGATCATTTTGTAATGAATCGGACGCAAAGTAAAATGAAAATAAGTGCTTGTTGTTTTGTAATTATTATTAATGGTCCCATTAAATCAAATTAGTTCAAAAGAAGCCTGTGACAAAGAGAATAAAAAATAGTGGTGTGCTTTTGCTGCACTTTTAATTTATTGTTAAGTGAAGAATACAAATAAGAAACTATTTCCCAATTTCGAAAATAACATTGTTAAAGGAGTGCTTATCCCTTTGCGAGGAATGATTATGAAAGATTGAAAGTTTCTCTCAATTCTCTTCTTCGCCGGTTGAAAATCATATCGTCTTCCCATTTACGTAACTATGACATAGTTTATTTGTAATTACCATCTTCAAAGTCAATTGAAACATATTACGAGTAAATACCTGAGCTTCTAAATAAATAATACCAGACCCTGCATTCCCTATACATTTTTGAAGTGGTAACTACCTCTGCTCGAGAAATGATTATCATCGTATTCTAGTTTGATCAAATTGCTTCCCTCTTCCTATTAAAGTTGATGTGTTTCGTGGTTTTTGTTGAAAGCATCTGGTTTCTCGTAATTTGCTCCTTAACCTTTTAGTTTGAACACCCTGTATACGGTAATATATATAATACATTGCGACTTTATTGATTTTTCTACATGATAGATATGGATAAAGTTTCTGATTACCCTGCACAGAAATTGCATTGCAATTGTCGCATTTAGATATTACTCTTAAGTAGTTAGGTTAAGTACTGCATATTTACTTCTTACAACTTTTATTGGTTCCTCTGTGAATACCGAATACAAGCTGCTGTAATGTATTGCACAATTGTCGAAAAACTTTCTCGAATTACAGTTTCTTGCGCAAAATTTTTGGTGTTTTCATTTACATTTTCATACAGCTTAATTCAGTTGACACATGTATGATGGCGGCTCTTTATTAATCATCTTGTTAGGAAGTGTCCACTTTATATTTTTGTAGTAGAATTTTAGATTTACCTTTGAATTCTGTTCTACAGTTTGCTTTCTAATTCACCGTTCGGTTACTAATCGAACGCTAGAGTTAAATGTATTCACATCATATCTAGCTGAGACAAGTAAAGAGGTCAATTATTTGTTTGATAAATTTTTTTTTTCCATTCTAATTTATCCAAGTAGTTTTTGAATTGTAATATGGCGTCTTGGTCGAATAAATGTTGTAAAGACAAGGGATTTAGTCACAACAAATAAGGAGTCGTTAGCAGAAATAACCATTCATTAGAAATCCAAAGACGGTTTATACTTGAGTTTATTGACGATGTCTATAATTTCTGCTCTTGTGTTTAGAAACTGTTCTCAGGGAAGTCTCGTTTTTGTATGTCCCGTTGGATTGATTCAATTTGTTTTTTGAACCTAATGCAAATAATTGTTAGAAAATGTACATGAAATTAATCATCGAAATGAAATAATTTGTAGAAATCTGTAATTTGAATATTGTTTGTATACAGCTGTGACGTCGAGTATTTTTAATACGTATTTGTTTGATAACTTTCTACGTCACGGAAACGCAGTATTTATTCAGAAATATAAGACCATTATATTATCAGTTAAGAAAATAAATTTAAAAGCCGACTTAAGTGTAACAATTACGTTAGGCGTTAAGATATTATTACTTAAGTTTTTAATGTTTCATAATTCAGTAGCCTAGTTGTCAGAGTAAAGAAAAAAAAGAAATGATATTATCTTTAACTGTACACCGTTGCGATTGTTGCCGGCAGCTCAGATAATGAGAATTATCACGTAGAGCGAGTGTGCTTCAGATTATCAACTAAGTTCTGACGCGGCGAAGGAAAGTTAACACCAAAACAAAATAATAAAGGTAGGCCCACTGACTTAACTTACGATAAAAAGAGTTGTTGAGTGTTAAAGACAGAAAACTCCCAATAAATATACATACATAAATAATGACCCGAGCCTAAATTCCATGTGATTAATTTATATAGTACCGTATTGAATCAGCATCGAAACAGCGCTTATTATAATATTAGAAGCGCAATCGTGTTTAAACTCTTATGAAAAGCAAGGTCGCAACTTCGATAACCGCAAAAAATTTAAAGTAGATTGAATGCAAAATTTTAAATCTACGGATACTATTAGTATTTCGGCGAAGTAGGTATCTACAAGCAAGTATAATTTAAATTCTCCTGAAAATCGTCGTGTTTCTAATGACACATCGGTTAGTGAATCATCGGGTGCTTTTAATGGATTTGCAATGCACTAAGTAGGAACAGTATCTTCACCAGAGATCAGACAAACTAACAGTTTTCCAATAGAACTGGAACAAAGATAAATACAAGAGGAATCTCAATCAGATAAGAAATGAACCAAATGCCAACTCAAAGAAAAAACCATTTGCGATAGTCAACCGACTAGATACGGATTTTCTTTTTCAGACGGTTTAATAAACTTCGAGAACCGTACCATCGGCGATTAAACTTTGTCAATGCAAAACTACGTACACATATCCGAAGATTTGTCTCTCAGAAAAAAAGCACTAACAAACCGTCCTTAATTGTGATTGCCGAGAAAAACAGCCGTTATCACTAAACGACACAATTACTCCAAGCAGAAAATGAAGGAATTAATTCGTAAGAACTACCATTTAAAACAATAAAACAATTCGGCGAGACATTCGATCGTCTCCCGTGTTGCCTAACCGCCAAGAAAACTCGTTACAAAGTATTTGCAATGAACATTTATGCTGCTTTATCATGATAAATGCGTATTTTGCGTTTCAGTATCATGTTACTAGCTACATTGATTAAACACATGGTTTTTTATGATCAAGATTTTTCCAAATTTTTGAATTTCTTCGTCGAACTCCAAATTCACTTATATGAAATTAAGGGGTGCCTTAAGAGAACAGAAAAAGAATGACCAGAAGGAATTTCAAGAAATAAAACGGGAAGAGCTCAAAAATATTAACCTAAAAAACGTTATTAATAAAGCTCAAATAGAAGCACTGTCATACTCAAAAAAACTTGGTATGACAATAAAAAATACAAATGCAATGAATCATTTAGACATTGAATTTAGTTTTGAAGATGATGTTGTTCAGGAAGAAGATGTTTGGAGGTCGAAGTTTAAGCCGATCTGGAGACTCATGCAAAGGAAACAGTAAAATATTTACAGCTCGATTACACCCTTTCAGAAAAATGTGAAGTTATAAAAAAAGATATAGATTTGAAAAAATCTAAACCTTGATTTATCAATAGATTGTCCATATCTTCAAGTTAAGTTACCAAATTTACAAACCATTGTTACAAAAAAGTTGTCATATTGTTGGCATTTGGATAAAGAAAAAGAAAAGCTAAGTAATCACAGATTAAAAGATTCCACGCTAATTATAAACGTAAGAACAGCAGTAGTGCTACATCTAAAATAGCTACAAAAATTGTCAAAACAAACCAAAAGAAATCGAAAAAGAAAGACACCAGTTTCTCACCAAGTTCTGAAGAATTTGGACAATTGCGAAATTATTCTGGATAATTCATCAGAAGTGATGTGAATTGAGGGTATTTACGGGAAGTAATATAATTCAAAGGAATTTAAGGGAGAATTTAGGAGAATTGAGGTGTACGCAAAATGACCAGTGATAAACCCCACGGACCTACGGATAATACATGAAAAATCGTTTTTTTTTTGTTAATATTATCTCCAAATCCAAGCTTAAGCGCCAAACGACATAGCTGGTGCCGTAATTCGACGTAAATAGTTTAAAAAAATATTTTTGTAAGGTCAGAAAATAAGATTTATAAATTTGCTGCAAATCTGTCGCTTATGTTCCGACCAAATGACGCCGGGCGTAGCTCAGTTGGTCCGCACGTGCGACTATAAAGTAATTAAATTGCACGGCTGATATGAGATATTGCGGTTCGAGAACACTTTTTTTATAATTTCTTTTAAATTCAATTAAGCATGTTTTATGTACTATTCAAAATCAAAATAGTTAAACTGTAAAATACAGAATAAAAGCATAAACAGTCATTTGTAAAGATCAACAATAAAACGAAAAAAAACAAAAAGAAATTTAAAAAAAATATACCAGGCATTCAAACCGTAATGTATCGTCGTGCAATTTAGTTACTACTTTACAGTCGCACATGCGGACCAATTGAGCTACAGGTGTATTGCATTACAAAAACATTTTTTTTTTTACCTATTTACATCAAATTGTTTCTTATTACACCAACTGTCAGTGGGCGCTTAAATTTGAATAAGGAGTTAATATTCATAAAAAAACTGATTTTGCATGTATAATTCCCTATGCCCACTCAGCCGTGGAACCCTGTATATATAATCAATTGTATTGAAGTCCATTAATTACAAACGCAAATTTCTGGCATCAGAGGATAACTTAGTTGATAATAACAATATAACTTTTAATATTTTCACATTTAGCAGTTACCGAGGGCACATTTTAAAAACACTTTCAATTATACAGGGTGTTCCAAAGAACCGTGTCAGCATAAACTTCCATTTTTTAGGAACACGCCATATTTTCTTTAAGGTTCGAAAAGAGCTTTGAAAAAATATAGAATGTCAATGTAACAGGATATTTTAGAAGATACAGCTAATTATTTATAAAAATGACATCTACTTTAATTCTCCGTTATAAAATAACTTAATAATTTAACATGATATTTCATTAATACAGAGAGTAAACCAAGCACAATATCTCAAAATGTTTTAATGAATTACCCTATTTGTCTTTTAGGGATTGTTAGTAGAATTAATTAGCTTATAAAATATATGGTATACAGGGTATATTTTAAAATCACCGACAAATGAAAACCGAAGATTCTACAATCCAAAAAAAAAGACAAAAATTGTTATCCTTGCTTTTCCGAAAATGCTTCGTTACCGAGATATAGGGTGTTTAAAAATTAATTGTTTTTTGAGATATCCCAGAAATTACAAAAGATATTAAACGGAGATTTACTACACGTAACTATCTAACTAAGTACAGTTAATGAGGAGGGTTTGAGTTAACTGGGTTGATCCAGTGGAGTACAATTTTTTAAGTTAATCACTGAAACTGAAAGAAAAGCGTACGCTCCTGACTTTTTTTTTGGAAGAAACATTTTTTTTTTTGAGATTTTCAGCACTCAATTCTGCAAATAAAATCATACTTAGTATTTTTCTATTCATACCAAATCTCAGTTTAATATATTTTGTAATTTCTGGGATATCTCAAAAATACTTCAAAACAATTATTTTCAAACACCTATATCTTGGTTTGCGAAGCATTTTCGAAAAACAATAGTTACAATATTTGTATTTTTTGGATCATAGAAGTTAATGAAAACGGTAAATATTTTATGAAAACCAAAAAATGTTGAATTAAAATAATAAATATTGGGTTAAAATTATAAGGAGAGATTTTTTTAATCACACTCACAGTGCTCTGAAGATCATTCTTATGTACAAGGAGGCGCAAACTTCTGACGTTGGAGGAAACATGTTTAGGAAAAAAAGATATCACTTTCAAAATTTTGTCACATTGTGTATTTAAGTTATAATACGTTGATCATGATTTCATAAACAATATACCATTAAAAAAATATTTGTTTTTGTCACGATTTTAAAACAAAATTTGTTTATTCTTATACCGTGTGTCTCACGGAAAAGTCGACAACCGTTTTTCTATGTTAAATTCAAAATTAATGCATATCTTTTTTTCTGGAAGAATTTGAGCACAATATGACAACATATTTTATTAGACAAATAAGATGAGAACAATTTTATGTGATAATGTAAGTATTTAAAGCGTATTTTAGTATTAAAAAACAGTAAAATTTTTACGATGATTAAAGCAAAAAAATCCGGTTCGATCCCGATTGTAATAATTTTTTATTAATAAAATTACAATCGATATTATTGTTAATACGATTTTTAGAAAATGAGTTTAATCTTTTTTCAAAATGTCAAATTCCTTTTATATTAATGATAATAAAGTTAATAAAAAAGAACTGAAATCGGAATCGAACCCTAGTTAAAAAGCACAGAAAAAAACTACTAGGCAACAAATTAACCAGTTTGTCCACAAAGGCTGCTTACTAAATAAAAAATCCATTCGGTTAATAAATAAAAATTTCACAAAAAATAAGCTTATTTTACTAATTTTTTAGTAAAATACGCTTTGAATATTCATTATTATCATCAATTGGTATTATTTTATCTATTCAACATAACATAAATTGTTATATTGTGTTCGAATAGTGCGTTAATTTTATTATTTATTTTTAAATTTCAGTTGTTGATCCCAATCTGCTGGCAGGCCTGAAGAAGCAACTACTTCAGTTGCGAAACGTCATAATCTAAACCATTAATTGAGAGTTATTTCTTCACTTCCACTAAAAAGGGTACCGACGTTTTCCATCTGGCACAATTAAACGTATTATTATTTCTTAATTTAACATAATAAATGCCTATGTCAACTTTTCCGTGGGACACACTATACAGTGTCGATACTACAAAGACAACTTTTCTTTTCATTTTTGGTTTTACGGCAAAATTTAAAAAAATATCTACTCCTAACCTATAACTACCACATTAATAAATAAATAATTTTATAAACCATGCGTAAAGAAAAATATAATTCGTGTGTAAAAGTGACAACGATGCCTGGCTACCAAGCATTGCTCAACATCCAAAATAAAAAATAGTTTGCTTCTTGTAGGACTTGTTTGCAATTACTTCACACGCTTGTATCATAAATAACTATTTTCCTAAAAAATATCAAATTAGGCCATAATTTACTGCGCAAACCAATGTTCACTTCATTAAAACTATATGAAGTAGAAATAAATTTTATTAATTATTCACAAGCGTGCCAAATTTTGAAATCTCGTCGACTAATAAAGAAACTTAAATTGAAATAATGAAATCCGTATAAGGTAACAGAGAGAAATAATTCCGTCCTAGAATTTCGAGAAAACTAATTCTAAGTAATTAAAATTTCTCATTACACCACGACTTTGTAAGTTAATTATATAAACAAGGTGCGCTATAAATTTATAATTATTTCTGTACTATAGTGAACATACACGCGCGCAGCTAATTCATTTTATCCTCTTTACAAAATCCAGCTTTCTTGAATGTTATTACATTATGCAGCGAGTTTTGTAAATAAAACACAACGCACACGTATTAGTTTTGATTTTAAATAAGGCAAACAGTTGTGCCAAAATGTTATAACCTCTATTCATAATTGCAGGAGTTTTCTGTATATTACGATTTTGTATTTATTTATAATTAAAATTTGTAATGAATGTTCGAAACTTCAACGTTTACATGTGAAATGAAAATTAAAATTGGTTTTTCTACTGAAGTCAGAGTCGCTTTCTGGAAAAAAAGCACTTGAGTGCTTTAATAAAAAGCTTACATCAAGTGCTTTACGAACTTAGAAAGTAATTTTTCGAAGATTAAATAAAAATACGATTTCTCCAATTCGCAAAGTTAAAATATCAAATGACCGACAAAAGCATGTTCGTTGGCGCTTTTTTTTACTCAGTATTAAATGTTCCAATAAAATTTTTCATATTTAAAACTAAATATCACAAAATTTTGAATCATTCACTTTCTAATTTACTGTTACTTTCAACACCCTCAAATCTTGCAATATCATTAATGGAACAACTGTAGGTAGTGATTTCTTCCATGTTGAACAGCGTTTATTTATTAGAGTAACGTGCTAAATTCTTGCCAACTCAAAACAAACGACAAATTGCAGAACCACGAAGAACACCTACATACATGTGTTTTGACTTATTGAGGCTCATCAGCCTAGCGCAGGTAAAACTTTAGTCCAGAAAATGAAGGGGAAACACTGCAGCTTTTAACGCAAACTCAATAAAATATGCACCAACAACGAATAAAATTCGGGTAAAAAATCTGCATTAGACATGAGAAAATTTTCTTCACTATGGGGTTTGAGGGATGCCTATAAGTTTGTACCAGAGTACTACATATTTACAAAATTCACTCATTATGTAAAACTAATATACATCAAAACCATATTTACATTACAACTGAAATAGTCAAATATTAATAATAATTACAAAACTAATACGAAATCGTGAATCGTGAAGTTATGGGAAACTGAATCAAGAAGATCTGTACTGTTAAGCAAAGACATGATTGAGAGCCATAAAAAGATACTCTGTATGTAAATGAAAAATGATTTAAATGTCGGTATACCTTTAAAATCCTCTATCGGTTACTTTTCTATTCATGTTTGGTTTATGTATTGAAGACAAAGTCTATACCTTTCGGATTCTTCCCATTTATTGTTTATAGTAGCCCTTCTCCTCTTAGGATATAACCGACGGTCTGCATTTTTCTTTTGACTATACGATTCCATGTGAGTTTTTCTTCTCCCATTCTTTCCAATAGTTCTTTATTTGTTATTCTCCCAATTCAGGAAATTTTCAGCGCGTTCTGTAACACCAGATTTGAAAGGATCTATTATCCCCTTGTCCGCTGTCCCGACACTCCATACATGTCTCGTATCCATAAAGCGCAGTACTCCATATGTAAGTCTTGATAAAGTTCGTCTTTGTTGATTTTGATATCTCTTTGGTCGTCAAAACGTTCTTTTTGCTACATTTGCTTATAGTTTTGCTTATATGTTGGTTAGGGTTGGACAAAAGTTTGAGGCATTAATTGTGTAAACAAAATTCCGAAGAGGTAGAATCAAGTGACGAAAACTTTTGACATTTCTTGAACTTCAGCAAACTCTTAAACAACGCAGACTTAAACTCATTTTGTCCATGATATAAATAAGTAGCACCCATAAACATAATTATTTATAAACGTAATGTAATATAGTAAGATAAATTGATTCAATTCATCAACCAACGTAGTTGCTGACGAACACTGGTAAAAACGACGAAGTGTTGATTCATCTAAAACTGAACATAGTTTTTTTTAAATTCGAACACAATATAGTAATAATATTATTTTATACTGCAATTCTGTACTTACAAATCATAATATCGTAAAATCGGAAGATCGTATCTTATGATCTGATCGTAGCAAAACATTGTGCAGATCGGTATTATTTGCAATTCGGTAGCTCGGTCAAATTTTTTAATTTTTGTCTGTAAGGATTTACGAGAACCCGTAAATACTTACGAGAATCTGTAGCTTATATCAACACACAAAATTGCAATTTTTTACACTACGATCTTACGATCGCTTGATTTGTACACAGATTTGCAGACTTAGATTGATTTTATGTTTATAACAGAAATTAGAACAGTTTCCTAAATTACGAAAAAGAACATAATGAATAACTGAAAATAAAGAAAATATTTTCAAATGCCTTTATAACTTATTATGAAAAATTCCTCCGTTTTCTATTAAACAATAAGACAGACGGTCCATTGTAAAATTAATTTTTACCTTTAAACATCGCTCTCCGGAAAAATCCTACGTTCTTTTAAATCATTTATATCAGTTGAGTGGTAAACTTTTAATTTTAGGTGTCTCCAATAGAAAAAATCCAGCGAGGTTAAATCTGGTGATCTAACGTCCAGAAAACTGTTCATTAAAATTTCTCTGCTTGTTACTTCCATGTTGTTCCCCACAGACGCCAATTTATTAATTTCCATTTAAAGAGTAAGTATGATAACTGATCTATTAAGCGTGTATGTATGGGCAGGATTGATACAACCACATCTACTTTATTATTTTTATTGTGATCCAGTTCTGATCCCCAAACCTGGTTTCCTACGAAGGAATTGCTTGACCAGGTTTATCTCTATAACATTTGACCATCGCTTCGTGAAAATAAAAATGTGAAAAAACACTTTGGTTCCGATCTCTTGTATACCTAAAGTCTCTTGAACGTCAAAAGAATAGCTTTAGTTCAATACTTTCAAGTATATCTCATCCCAATGTTGAGAGTCTCAATCTCGGCATTTTCTTTAGTAATGCCTTTGTTAGAATGTTGCCTAAATATTTCATACAAAATTAGAATTAGAATTAGAAACATTCCCTAGTAGTATGGCGAAATGAGCATACCGAAAGAAATGGTTCAGCAAAAGTTTGGAGTTAGAAAGAATTATAACGTAATAAAATTTGAGATTTTTCAAATAATTTTAATAATAATAATAATAATGTTTATTGCTCATAATAAATTTAGAAAAAAACTTTTTACTTTTCACTTCACTTTTTACTTTTTCAGACTGGATCTCTAAAGAGAAAGAGACAGAGACACGGTCATGAAAAACAACGAAAAACTAAATTTAGTAAGCTATTTCGGATCTATCCGAAGGAATGGATATAGCTGTTTTTCTCCTGAGATTCACGTTGTGTACATCATTTCTGTATCTAATTTTATGGCAAAGGTTTGCACTACACTACTGCATTAGTGCGTCGTTCTTTTCTAGCGGCTAGCTCTTTGGAGATAGGTAAACAAAGTTTAAACTAAACATACTTGGATTAAAGAGATCTACTTTCTAAATTATTTTTATGGGATGGCAAAAAATATTGTTTTTTTATAATGGAACACCCTGTATCTTTTAAGGTGTTCTGGCGTAGTTTTTTACCCTCTACATTGTGTTTTAATCATTTTTTGATTCATTCACTGTCAGTGTTACTTATAACTGTTTTTTCTGAAAAAAATCCATAAACAGGCTTTACTTTAAAAAATCATAGCGACATTGTTTTGTACAATTAATAAACAAATTTTAACAGCAACGTTAGACCAAATGAAGACCAACATTTTAATAGTTAGAAATTTAAATTTGGTGTTACAAGGTGTTCGCAAAAAACATGGCATTTTTCAAAAATCAAAGGGCAAAAAGTCATTTTTTTCAAATGAAACAAAGCCTGTTTTATTTCGCTACAAGATAACATTTATTTATTATTATTTATTTACCTAACAAAATAAGTGAATACGTTAAAATATCTGTAAAAAAACAAAATTGAAGAAATGACTACAATAAATGTTCCAAATGGTTTTCATTTTCATTGAAGCACCAATTGATTTGCTGCTGAAAAGACCTTCTACTCTTCAACATTTGAGGTGAAATGCTTTGCTGCATATTTATTGGTGTTGTTGGTGCATCGTTATACACCTAGTCTCAGTTTTGTCAGATCAATTGATCTAGCTGGTTACCTGGTGGGTCTATTCCTGGCAATTTAGTGATTCGAAAGATTTATTTGCATCGAGATATGTTCTTGCAAAGAATGTGAAGGGGCTATATTTTTGGACGCCGGCATGTAGTATCTACTAGTTTGCAAGTTATTTTCCACCAACGGCCTTCTTCGGTGTAAAAAATATAATACAATAGGTGTCGTAAAACTTATTGTAATCAAAATCGTTTTTTCTTTTAACTATTAAATATCTCGAAAACTACAGAGTTTAGCATAGGACACCTTTAGTAAAATCAAAGAGAAGAAAAATGCTATCTTATGGCAAAATAAAACTGTCGTTTCATTTGAAAAAAAAATGAGTTATGACCTTTTGAGTTTTAAAATATTTGCATTTTTTTAGAACACCCGTAGCACACAATCTAAATTGCTAACTATTAAAATATTGACCTTGATTGGGTCTAACATCGGTACTAAAATTAGTTTATTAAATTTTCAAAACAAAGTCGCTATGATTTTTTAGAGTGAAGCCTGTGTAGGGATAATTTTTCAGAAAAACAATTATAAGTTGGCAACACTGGCAGCAAATCAAAAAATAATTAAATGGCTATGTAGAGGTTGAGAAACTACCCCAGAGCACCTTGAAAGATACAGAGTGTTCCATTTAAAAAAAAAAATAAATTTTTTGCATCCCGTAAGAATGCGACACGCTGTATCGTTATAAATAATTTTACGAAATGATCTTTTGAAACCAATTTAGTTTAGTATAAACTTTTTTTACTTATATCCAATAGGTTAGCCGCTAGGAAAGAACGACGTACTAATGCAAGACCCTGATAGAAATTGATAGAAATTGCATATATTACGCATCTATTCATTTTAAGTTCATGGTGCACAGATAAACATCGTGTGTTTTTTCGTTAGAAGGCATGCGGAACCAGCAGTTCGTAATGTATGATGAAGAAGCTTAAGAAGATTGATCAAACCATGTCTGCGTTAGAGAAATTGAATTTGCCCAACGAGGAAATGTTCCTGATCCCAGTTTTATATGTAATTTCAACTTTAATTTGATAAATTTAGTTTAAAATTTTGATAAAAGTCTGTAAACGCGAATGATGACCTCAAAAATTAATTAAACCAAAGAAAATATGGTAATATTTGATTAATATTATCATTGTCTTTTCGCTTTTTCTTGTTGCTGGTAGCGATTCCTCTCGGTTACCAACTATCTTCATTGTACTTATAGTTACTTAAATGAAGGGCTTTCCTTTAAACCTAAAGAACCCACCTCTTTCTTTTCGCCACAAGCTGATAACATTTTAAAATCCAAGTGGTAAATAGTGTTACAATGAGTTAGACAAATAGATTTGCATTAAAGGCAAGAAAGTTAAGCGTTAACTGAACTCTTACCAAACACTAAATGATAATACAGCTTCATTACCATTTCTGAATTGATTCTGTTCAAAAACTATACTTGAAGGAGATGCAGAGTAAAATTAAGCTGTGTTAAAGAAAGAAACATTTGTCCCTGTAAAACTTTAACACTTTAAAAGAATATCCATTGTGTAGATTTCCTTCCGAAAACAATAAACAACTAAAGGTTTGGAGAATTGTTTACTTGGTTTACCTGCACAAAACATTTCACCTCACGGAATCAATATTAATTGACAATCTTTGGTAGCTAATATTTTAGCTGTGTCAACAAACACTTAGATTTCACCATGGGTTTGTTGGATTAGGAATCCATCAAATACCAATTTCCAAAATTACTTTCTCATGACAGATTAGTTAGGCTAATCATTATGTAGCAGAATATATTGATGAGAAAAGGCGGTTTGGATCGCTGAAACATTCTTGTTAGAAACTGATCGGTAAATTAAAAAAATTTAGTGATAAATTGCGAAAGGTAACTGAAAGCTTAGAGCCACCTAGTGTATTCAAATCGGTAGACTGTCCACGCACTAAAAATCGATCTCCCCTTCAGATATTCAATGTTTATTATCAATCTTAGAAAAGTTTTGTTTTCATCAAACCTCCGTCCGTTACAATTATTTTGCGAAAGTTAAGTCAAAAATTAATTTGTTTTCCTTCTGTTATTGCTTAGAACATTTTCTTTTGTTAAGCTGCGCCAAAGATTATGATGACCGATATTGCACATCATTCTTATTTCCTCCAAAAACTTCAACTTCATTCAAACGCCTTTTTTCATATTTATTTTCCCGACATAATAATTATAGTAAACTGTACCATTTGTCCTTTCAGTGTTAGCACTATAATTTGCATCAACCTCCATGACAAAATACTTCTAACCAGTGCAAATTATAGTTTCATTATCTACCATGTCGAGCTTATGACGAAGGTTCAAATATGTATAGTCTACGTCAATCGAATATATTTTCCCCATCTCGCAAAAGTGTAGAATTCCTGGAATCTATAAATGTAGAGAAATACTTGGATAAAAGAAAATTTACCAATTTGGAACCATTTGTGAAAACGTCGTCGTGATTGCATTATCGTATTGGAATCTATTAACAATTGAATCAAAAGTGGTGATAAATTTTCTCCCATATTGGCCGCTTAATGCTACTTTAATAAATTAGAGAAAGAGAAGTGAAGAAAATTCACATTGCCACTCTACATATTGTCCAACTATTTAAAAACAGGCCTATGTTCAATGCAACAGAGTGACACAAACTTTTTTTATCCTACACGACTGTAATAGACGATTTTCGGGGTTCCATAGGGAGACCAAAGGACGCGTTTGCACGTCTAGACGTGCAAATTCATGCTTTAGATATGATAAATCGAATATAAATAAACATAAATAAAGTTCGTAACTGTAGCAGAGGTTATGTTGAGGACTCCATCCCAAATAAAATTCCGTTGCACGTAAAATTCTAAATACTGAAAATGCAACCAGAGATAAATCTACTTTAGAGGCACCTCTTGAAACAATAGATTTGCCATTAGCTTAAAATAGAAATTCATCTGTAACAACAATTTCAAAAGAAATTCAGCTATTAAATTTATCCAAACATGGTATTTTATTTCCGAATTGCACCTTAAACAATCCTGTTTTCAATATAAACAATTCTATTAATAGTTACTCAAAAGTTGTATGTGTTAAATAAATGTTTTCTTCTGTTTTGTTTGTGTTGTAGGATAAAAAACATTTTGTGAACCATGGCCGAAAGAAGATATGGGCAGGCAAGGCGTAGTCGAGTTGACAAGTTGACTTTCTCGCCTAAGTACACAAACTAGTATTGTTTTATACTTACCTCAAAGAAGTTTTAATGGGCCCAAAGAAAAAAAAAGTTCAGATGAGGTTAAGACGATATAATAGTTGTTTGTGTAACATGTGAGGAAACTGATTCTTTTTTCCACTCGAGCTCGAGCGAAGAAATCTGTCAGTGGCTGCTAATAAATTAACGATGTTTGACTGTATTTGATGTGATGAAACTGTTTTGTAGAGCGTACATTAAATGTCAAAGAGCAGAAATTGCTACCAACCGATTTAGGACGACATTCCCCAAAAAACCAACACAATGAAAGAATAGTTATTTGTATTACTAGGTCAGAAACTGACCTTTTGCGAGAACTCGCAAAAACAGTTTCTGACCACGTGATAGACACTATTTTTTGGCCGACAAATGGTCAAATTTGTTAAAACTTAAATTTTCAAATATTACCATACCTATGCCAAAACATTTTCGGTTGGGAATGTCATTTGGCAGCTGTCAACATGGTGTCATTTAGGCATATATTAAAATACGTGTTTTTTCTTTTTTTCAATGTTTCTGGCTGCTTTTAAGTGATGCAAAATCAGTGATTATGGACGGAGTACCGAAAAAACTATTTTTCCTACAATCGTTAAGGAATTAAACATTCCCGCACGCAAATTGTTTGCGTAAAATGACCCTCAAGCAGGTACTCGGTAACTCTTGCTTTCGTTTCGATATCACTAACTTCCCGCACTCGTTATGAAAATAACTGTATTGTAAACGTAACTTATTGTTACTGGACGTAAAAGTAAAAGTCAACCTGTCATAGCGCAACGTTGCTAGCCGTGTAATTCTAACCAATAAATGTAGGGTAACAATGTTATAAAAGTCGAAACATAAGATGCTAAATTAAATAAAAGTTAGTGAATACTCTAAATTAAATTGTTTAATGAAGTACTAATAGGCGCGCAGTTCTAGTGACACAAACACATTTTTTCCTCACTAGTGAGAGAAAACCAATTTTCCTCACTCTTTGTATAAAAATAGAAGTCCGTTTTCTAGGCATGTCGTAGAAAAACTAATTTTCAAATAAATACTTTGTGATAAGGTAGAGCAATAACCACAAAATTTTAGAATTTTCATTTCCCACATTCAACTACACAAGGAGGATTGTACTATCGCCAACCTTTGTTTGAATTTTCAATTCAAAAATATGACCTGCAACAAGTGTTAGTATCAAAATTGAAGTCACAAAACATTTAGATCCACCCCAGAATTTCTAAGTTACGATTAAAACTAACCCGAGAATATCTACTTCGATGAGTCTTCAGAAAGAACGCGCTTTCAACTGCCTTCTGTTTCTAATGGTCCCATACGAGGATGTATTGATTTCTAGTTAGCCTAGACCAGTTCCTTGCATTAACAAAATATTGCGTTACCATAGCAACGAACAATAACTTATTAGAAGTGTCAGTGCAAAGTTTGACGTCAAAAAAGTAAACCAGAGTCACGCAATAAATTAAATGAAAAAGATGTCCACCGAAATTGTGAAAATCGAAAAATTGGAGTATCGAGCCATCATCAAGTACCTGTATTTAAAAGGGTTAAGAGGTAAGCAGATTTACGAAGATATGCTTAATACCCTTGGTGATCAATGTCCTTCGTATGCGACCGTCAAAATTGGAATGCAAGCTTCAAAAGAGGTAAATTTTCCATTGAAGATGATGACCGATCGGGAAGGCCAGTTTCTGTGTCAGTCCCCGAAAATATCGATGCAGTTCATGACATGATTTTATCAGACCGTCGAATTGGGCTAAAACGGATATCTGAAGCACTGAATATTTCATACGAACGCGTTCATCATATGGTTCACGTCAATTTGGACATGAGAAAAATTGCTGCAAAATGGATCCCCAAATGTTTGAATGTTGACCAAAAGCGTGCAAGGGTAGAAGCATCGCGTTCGATTTGTGCTCGATTTGAAAACGATGTAGACTTCTTAAACCGAATTGTTACTATGGATGAGACTTGGGTACATTTCTACGATCCAGAAACAAAGCAACAATCGATGGAATGGCGACACTCTGGTTCTCCAAGACCTAAGAAGTTTCGTGTCCAAAATCTGCTGGAAAAGTTCTTGCTTCAGTTTTTTGGGATTGCCATGGAGTAATCATGATTGATTTTTTGGATAAGGGTAGAACAATAACTGGAGATTACTATTCGACATTACTGACCACTCTACGGGAAAATATTAAAGAGAAAAGACGCGGAAAGCTATCCAAAGGTGTTTTGTTTTTGCAGGACAACGCCCCTGCACACAAATCTCATGTTGCCATGCAAAAAATTCGTGATTTAGGGTTTGAATTACTAGAACACCCCCTTATTCACCCGATTTGGCTCCGTCCGACTATCACCTCTTTCCTCAACTGAAAAAAAGTTTAAAAGGTCGTACATTTTCTTCCAACAAGGAGGTAATAGAAGCTGTGGAGGTCTGGTTTGCAGAGCAAGAAGAAACATTTTTTTTGAAAGGTCTAGAGACGTTGCAGGTTCGCTGTAATAAATGTATCCAATTAAGAGGAGAATATGTTGAGTAATAAAATATTTTAACATTGAAATTTTGTTTGGTTTATTCTAAGAGCTAGAATTTTTCAATATATCCTCGTATATTTTGAGGGTGCTCAAGAAACGTGATGTTTTCTAAATATCAAAAATATGGCTTTTGTTTGACTAAAAATTGATTTATACAGTTCCAATTGGGTTGATTTCTTAGTAAAGTACAATTTCTTATTAATGACCTTTACGAATTTTAAGTCGTTTTTCTCCTAGACCAAAGAAACGGTTTGAGGTAGGTAGTAAATTACCAAGAAACAAGCAACAAGAACTGACAACAATTTAAACGTCATTTTATTGTCTGGTCGTTTCCGCAACCTACATATAAAAGCCCGCTCTTTTTTATAACGGAAATTCTGTAGGCATTAAACAATATTATAGTATTGTAAATGTAAAAAAAAGAATCGATAGCAGCTGTAATAAAAATGCATCAGGTGCCGGAAACGAAACCACCAATTTTAACGATGAATATACGTGCGGAAATTGTACCTTGCAAAACCGTTAACACGAGCATATGCACAAGTACTACAACCTTAGAAAATACTTAAAAGATGACAAGTCGATAAGCTTTTAATTAATTGCTGTGCAAAAATTAACAAAAGAAAAAGCAGGTGCCAGAAAACCGTTACAAAATACTCACAAATTGGCCGTGAAATAAAACGATTGCTCGAATCAAAATAATCAATTATTTAACACTTCCTCTTAATTTAAATGCTTTCTCTTCGTCCATACAACCGTAGTAGGTTAGCCGGTCGATTAATCAAATTTAAGATTAAAAGTGTGGAGAGAAAGGAAACGCGTAGATTACCGTTCAATTCGTAAAGGCTTCTAATAAACAAAAACAATACAAACAGATTTCTAATTACATCGAAATACACGTGCAAGATTAAATGTCAATCAAGTAGATTACGTTTTTTTTACAGTAATTTCTGGAACGTCCATTTCCTTTTCGAGGCAATTTCTACCGTTTGTGTTTTATGCGACATTCAAAATTTGTGAGGTAATTGACTAACATACAAAAAATCAATTAACGATATGTCCAATTTCACCCCAAAATTAAAAAAAGGTAAAACAATAAGAAAAATAGGTCGGCAATTGAAGTTTCAACCACATAGAAAAATAATATTTTAAACAATTAAACAGAGAACTACAGTTACTTTTATTTATCAATACTGTTAAAAATTTAATTTAAACACATATAGCGCGATCAGAATAACTTCTGTTTTATTTCGTATACTATCATTAATTACATCAAAAATTAAAGATTATAGTTTTTTAAGTTCCATATAAACAAAGTTGAAGTGTTAAATTTTGAGTAATTTAAGCGTAATTGAAATGCAATTACCAAATTATCACTGCAACAATGATCTAACTTCCTTTTCTTCTCACTTTCTCGTCTTAATAATAAATCCCTTACAGCGCAATCGTTCTGGACCACGCGGTATTTGCTTCTTGTTTTTATACTATATTTTCTGAAAAATCACCAAACTCCATTATTTTAAATATTTTTCCTCGTATTGACGCGAAACAAAAAAAAACAAAACTTAATATTTTTAAAAGATTGAAATTACATTTATTTAAATTGAGACAATATGGTTATTAGGCAACAAAATAAAAAACTATATGTATCTCTAAGGTAAATAATATTAATAATTTATTTCGAATGGTAATAAACGGTCTCGCAAATAAGCAGTATAAACCTCCAGAGTGTGTTGACGAAACCGCTTTCATTGGTTGATTGGTTCATCTTGACAAACCACATTAATATTAATGGATTTACTGGGACTATTGGAATATATTAAAAATTCAATAAAATCTTCAATGTAATAAATGCTAAGTAAATGAACATAATTTGCAGTAAAACATCAAATTTAATTTTCAGATGACAAATTAAAAAATTAGAAGCGCTTTAACATTTTAATTTTTATAGGTCGCTCGGTATTTGCTTCTTGTTTTTTACAAGAATGATAAAATACAAGCCCTGTCTCATTATTAATATTTTTAAAAAAATCAAAATTTTGTAACTTTCAGAATTATATACTGTATTTATTCAATTTTTTAAAACATTTTGTTTTCTTAACATAATTTTCAGTTCTTTAAAAAATACTGAACATATTGAACTAAAATTTATTAATTGCATTTATTTAATAATGACAAAACCGAGGGGTAACCTAATTTGGAAGTTCTGAGTACGAATCTAAATAAGTATTGGTGCCAAGAAACGCTAGGAAATCTTTAGTAAGTGCCGGAGTATTAGAAAATACCAAAACTGGGAAGTGCAGGGAACCCACGGGCTATTTACTTAGTGAAGCGTGCAGTGGCGCTCAAGTAGCTTCTAAATTTCCAAATACAGAGTGGGGACCTATCTGTAGAATCAAAGTGACAAATAATGAAAGAAAACTTAAGGCATACATAAATCGTGACCACCTGACACCACATTGTAACATATTTTAGATTTTACAGGGAGCACCATCATATAGAAGTTGGGTTATTTTAAATGAAACACCCTATACTTTTTCTATTTTTGAATTATATCATAAGAAAATAATGTAGGTACATTCTCTAACATTTTCCTACATTTTGCCTTACACTACTTTACTAAAGGCTTTCAACATCACTTTTGCAATATTTATTTAGAACATACAACAAATTTATAGCACAAGATGTACTTTCAGATGGGTGTACATTAAAACAACTGCTTCAGGATGCGGTATCACAATCATCGAATCTTCTTCTGACGGTGGATGCCAGATCGGTGTAGGGCTTTTTCGCACCGTCGTTTTGAACATTTTGGCGCGTGGATATTTTTGCGACGACCGATTCACATAAACAACTCAATTTTTTGTATGATTCTGCACGTTTATAAGTATCTGGGCGATGTAGGCTCCTGCTAAAATATTAGGTAGATGTATTATAAGATCCTTCTAACGAATTAAATAGCAGAGCAAGGCCTGCAGTAAGCATCTGAACTTCTCCTAGAGGTTGAATTTCTTGCGACATGATTATTTAATAAGTGGCTTAAAATAACATTTTGTAAGTTGCTATTTTTTTTTGCTGCCCACAAAAAAAGGTGTTTTTGAACTTCTTTTGCTTTTGAAATAAGGCGAAATTTACAACATCGCCATTGCCTCTATATGTACCTTCTTAATTCTCTCGAATTTGAAATATGTTTTAAATCGTTCAAAAAACAATTCATAATTAACAAACTTTTCTTTCTAGGTACTTCTACTATTGTTACACTTTCATGTTTTAATTCAAAATTTTTCATTGCGTAATGACACCTCCGGGAGCCTTTATTATTCTCATTCGCAAATTACGGTAGGTTTACTAAATATATAAAAAAGTAATAATATAATTAACTTGATTTGGATGCTACAACAAATACAAGTTTTAAACATATAAATTTCTTTCTGATAGATTAAAATTTTGTTTGTTTGTTTGTAGAAATTTCCAAGTTAATAGACAATTAACATCCGATAAACTTAACTTTCTAACAACGTAGATGTTTCATATCGGGTAAACATTGTCCACCAATTTTTTTTTTTTTTACAATATTGCCAAGCATGTCAACTAAATCTTGGTTAAACATTGAAACCGAAGTGGTTGACAAAGTTGGCCATACTGGTTATTCATTGGAATACACATTGGCGGAAGTTTGATGAATGTTTACATCACTATGTGTAACCAATATTAGTAAAGTTAGCTATTAATAAAGATCCTATATAGCGCCGGTGTTGTGTTCTACTGGTGATAGATAGCACTGAAACTATCAATTTCATATCTACGGAACACAAGATGAGCTAAATTTTCCAAAAGAAAATTTTAAAATGCTTTCGTAATCCCGTTGAGGTTTTCAGATTTTTTCTTGCAAATTTAATCTACTTTCCGATGATGTCAATTATACCGTATGATTTAATTTTTCTGAATAAAATCAAAAAAACTGGTATTATTACAAATTGCGCCCTCTAACAATTTTATTATAAACTATCGCGTACCAATGAATACGAGAGTTAAAAGTAGTTACCTTTTTCTTCTAAACAAGCCTAGGTTTACTAAAATCGGATAAGTCGTTTAAAAATAACAGCAATTTAAATGATTACACTTTCAATAGCTTTCCCCACTCTTATTAAGGTCGGTACGACAATGAGTCTTAGACCAAAATGATGCTTTCTAAGGATGTTACCAAAGGTATGCATTAATGTGCGGATTTTTAGACAAATTTAGAACTTTATTTTTAAATTTTCAATTGCGCCCCCTTGCGATGAATTCCGAAACTTAAAAATAATTTCCAGGATTTTCTCGTGGCCACTTTTATAATAAATTTTTTTTCCCTACTTTTTATGTCTACTAGTTTCTGAGATATGGCCGGTGGCCAGCCTTAATTAAACAACCTGTATAATTTTAAAAACTTTAAAAAAATATTTGGCAAGTAGTGCTCGGCTAATACCTATTAGGTTGTTATTCAAATGATTACTACACACTTTTGTACAATTTTTTTGAGCAATTTCTAAAAAAATCTATAGGTATTGTACCGAACTTCCTGTATATAATTTTTTTCTCACGGTAAAACATCTAAAAATGTAAAAAAAAATTATATAGAAATAAATTGCAGAAAAAAACAACATCCACACTATTGTATTTAGTACTTCAAAATAGTTTATTGGTCGTAAAATTCAAAATTGTACATTAACATGGTCAAAAATTACAGTAATACTAAGATAAAACAAAAACAACAAAGAATAACAAAATTATTATATGCACTTAGCTACACAATGCTATGATTCTAGAAATTCCATAACGGTATAATATGTCTCGAGCTTTGTTTTTAAATCGTACTGTATTCCTTTTTATTTCATATGGTAGTTTATTGTATATTTTGGAGCACATATAGATAGAGCTTTTTTTTAAATAAGAAAGTGTTGTGAGGAATTGTGCTAATTTGACTGAAATGTCTGGTTTGTATGTTTTTGTTTATTTGCCCATCAATAGTAAAAATATTTTTATTTTCTTGTATGTATGTAACACCTTTATACAAACACAAAATATTATGGACATAATACCTAAAGTAATGAACAGTGGTCGGCAGTCTATTTAGAAAAAAACTCGAATATGTTAGCTAGTTTATTAATATGTATAATATTTTTTTCATATTCTATTTTTTATTATCAATGTAGTAGTAATCTAATAGTTGCTATAAGAGCAATAAAAACATTATTCTAAAATTTTATTTAAAACTACTGCCACACGCTTACAAATTTAATAAAGAAAATTTAATAATAAAAAAATAAATAAATCAAAAAATAATTACTGCCAAGAGCTATGAAAGCTAAATATTACAAAATAATCACTTTACAAATTAATTACATATTTTTTTTTACTATAAACTGTATAAATCAATATTAAATGACTTGTTTTTACTCAATTAGAATAACCACATTTAATATGGTTAAACTATTTAGAAAAACTGTAATTTTGTACATTTTTATTTAAATTAACTAGAAATTTACCAAATTATGTTCATTTTAAAATGAGTTCACTAACTTTATCGGTAGCGCTCCAAAACTTACTTTAGGTATTTAGATATTTCTAATTTAATTTTATACTGGTTTGGTTTAGAATTATTTAAATTTTTTTTTATTCATTTATTTATTCGTATGGGACATTTTCATTATTGTATTGTGATGAAAGTGTTACGTATGTTCGTATTGGTAAAGCATTTGCTTCAAAGTTTAGGAAAACCCCTAAAACCTAAACATGCCAAAACTTTTCTTTTCTTCAGTTATTTAGAGATGATAGTACAGCAACCCCAGTTTCTTTATTTGGATTTTTAAGGATATGGTTTGTACAATCTGTTTGTTTCAGTAGACCAACAAAGGACATATTCCTTCCGAAAACCACGTGGAATTGATTTTTTTGCTGCAAATTCAACAGCACCTGCAAACCTAAAATAATCATGACAAACCGATTGTATCCATCTAAGAATAGAATTGAGAGATGATCTATAGTTTGAAGTTAAATTTGTAAGAGTAAAGGTCTGTGTTGACTTCTTCGAAAATCGTTTAATACCAAACGTTTTGATTGTAATGGAACCATGTCACGATCATTGACACTAAACACAGGTCCGGACTGTAATCGTTTTGCCACAGTCCGGAGTAAAATGTTTTGATGGATTTTGGATCGTATACTAAATGCATGTTTGAAACTCCATCCACGTTTGTAACGTTATTCCATTGAGCATTGCGTACGTGATCGCTAACACGAGTCGACACTAGATGTCGCAAAACCTACAGTTATTCCATTGGCAACGTTGTCTTTGTAGCCCCATAATGTGTTATGACAATTAAAATCATCATGGATGAGGGCGTTCAAATTCGTTTATAGATTCACAATTGGAAAATTTTACCTAGAAATAATTAGTTTTCTTTTTTGTTTCATTGTTATATTTATGTAAATTTTAAAAGGAATTTTTGTTTGTTCATAATTATTTTATATGTACAGCCTGCGACAAAAATAAAGTACAGTCTGGAAATATATTTTAGAGAACGTAAAATCATTGTTGGTAGGTAAATTGTTTACTTTTCTAACCCTTTTATAACCAATTTATTAAAAAACTAAATGTTTCCACATTTCCAGAGAAAATTTTAAAAATAACTGAATATAGACCATCAGAATAATTATTGAAAATGTTTTAATCGGCTTTAATACAAATGAAAAATATAAATATTTTTAATACTTAATGCTATTGTTCTATGCTTACAAAACCGTTATTTAAAACACGTTATATCCTTACATAATTATTTAATACATCAATTATTATCAAGTGTGTTATTTTCGTTCTAAATTTACGTCTGTTTATGTTTCACAATATAAAAAAAACATTGCATTTAATTTTCATCGAAAGGATATGTTTTTGTTCATTTTGTGTACGTAACAATTCGCTAGTTTTATTTAGCAGCTGCAGGTGTTTCTCTTTAGCACGAAATTGAGATAAGAATTTTGCTGATTAAATGGGATTGTTGTACTATAGTTTTCACGAATTTGCGTCGTCTGGAAAAGGGGGACAGTTTTTGCGTTAAAATAGTTCAGTTGTTGCAATAAACCATTGCACTACTTTCTTCAAGATGTTGGAAAGTTAAATAAACAAATAGAAGGATTTTCGTGTTATGGAGTTTTTGAAAAAGGGTCTGGTGACTCGCTTCGCATGTGCGGATAATAAGTGTACTTCAGACCGAAATAAAAATTCATAGTTTTGGGAATTCACGTACCCGATTCCCATTTTCGCGTAAAGCGGGTTTGATCATGGCTGTCGTGACTATGAATTTAGCTCCCCAACGCAGGTAGATTTTCTTCGAAAAGAAATTCATCGTTCCGACGTACCAGTCTTCTAACAAGAATTTACGCCACGTCCTATTAATTATTTTGTGTACTCGTTCCATACGTCTTCAAAGTTACTTCATTCTTTTTGGAAACACATCACCGTCACCGTGGTCTACAATCATCGATGCTCCATCTCCTTGCTGCATCGGAAGCAAGCTAAGGTATTTATTACGTTATTTCATTAAATATTTTAATGTTAACAAAAATTGAGAAAGGCTTGATACAATTCGTTGTATTGATTTATTAATCTTTAGTGTTTGCAAATCCAACTGTAGAATGTTTTATTTATTTGGGTACTATACCCTTTCTTTCAAGAAAAATGGACATTTTATAGTCGAAACCATTTAAACTCTGCAGATGAATCGCATAATATTGAATACCATTACGTTGGATTATTTTTGTATTAATCCGTAAGCTTTCAACCTATTAATTATTTAGTTAGTAGTGTTATTTATTTTTCTTTTAATATTTGTTTTTTTAATGCAATAAATAATGTTAATGTTACATTGTAACAAGCCTTTTTAACTTATGTTTGATCTTGATTTTGTGCAGTTTGTGTTAACTTTTTCAGATTGTGACAGTACTTTCAAGGTGGTCCAACCAAAAGTAGCCACCCTGACGAACTACCGGCAAACAAGGGCTGGATGCAAAGATTACGTCGTATCCTTGTTTATGCCCACTTAACTTTGACAAATTTGTAGAATTTTATTGATGGTTTTATCCGTTACTCAACCGTTTTATTTCACGAAAGGAATTCATTACCCGTTTTCCCGCTGAGCTACTGTGCAATCTCTACTTTTGTTACGGTTTTGAATCAAAATATTCGTAAACCTAGTTTTGTATTTAACAAGTGCTGTACTTACAAATAAATTATTAAAACGGATACAATCAAAAGCGGGTTTGGAATTGTTTTTGATTTCTTTTTCAAATTCTCGACTTTGAGTACAATAGAAAAGATTTCTCAAGACACAAATTAAGCGCCCTAACCATTGGCTTTATTTTTGTCGCCGAGCGTACATGCGTATGCATTTTATTACAGTTCTAAAAAATTCTATCTATATTCAAATTAAATACATTCAACTGCTGATAAACGGAAAACATACACAAAAAATTAAAATAAGAATGGTAAAATAAACACCAGAATTAATAGTAAATAATTCAATGTTTATAATCTGCATACAAATCACATTTTTGGTAATAATCTGCAGTGAAAATAAAATAAATCCTTTCGGATAAAATTTCATTTTAAAATAATAACAAGCTCGCATTCATGGCCTATATTATAATCAAATGCGTGTAAACATCCGGAGTTTGTGTTATTTAAAGAGAAAACCGTACAAATTGTTGCCATATAAAGTACTACATAAGTCACATAGTGAAAAAACAACAATACGCCTCTGCATAAAATTCTTACGACGGTCCGCACCTACATCAAGGTATTTTTACGACTTCCTTCTTAAGATTTTTTACAAACATTTCAAATATCGCCTATTGTGTATCACAATTTACTTTAGTAGGTGCTAAGCCACGAAACCTCCACAAAAGCAGGGGAGAAAAAAAGGGCAGCTCGCCCAATTTACGAGCGCATAAACTTATACAACATTAACTCAATGCATTCATTATATTCTAATTGTGTTTAATGTGAATGAAGAAAAAAGTTGTTAAAAATTCATAGTTAAATAGTTCACGGTTCCCATTCATTCAAGTCTCAAAGTAGAGCGAATTAAGTAATATAAAATTTATACAGAAAACTTTCTAATTACAAATCAAATATGTTAACAATACATCAAAGGAACTTTAATTTCCCTCGCTCGCTTTCTCCAATTAACTTACGTTTGATTAAAACAAACGTGGAAGAATGTGAAGGAAAGAAAGTGCGTAATTTAACTGAAAATTCCTTCCTCTCCTGATTGTAATTCAAATGCGTCATTAGAAAAAATTAAAACGGTATTACGATTATATTATACAGTTTTTCAAATGCATTAAACGATTATTTCATTAAGGCAATTTATATACTTATTTCAAACTACTGGTGTTTCTTATGTAATTTAAAAAGCATTATGAAACATTTTCTTTACATTTTTATTCTTCGATTACGGTTTCATTTTATTAAGCACCGTTATTATAGCTCTTTCAAATTGCCGCGTAAAAAATTGTGCAATCAAACAACTGTTACAACAAGGTTTGATATTAAAGCATACAAGTAAAGCGACACTAGTGAAATTGATCCTTTTAGTCCTTGAAAGTGCGAAATTGAATTAGTGTACAACGCAACGCTTGTGATTAGTTAGCGAGTAAAAAGCTGCACCCTCTATGAAAAAACGTATGGTATCAAAAATTGAATACAAATTTGATCTCGGTTGCGCAAAACTTGTCATTCAAAAATCACTCTTTTCAAAAATATATACAATATTTTTCGAATAAAAATTTAAATTTGGTTATTTACATAAACCATATTTACGAAGAAATGATTTTAAAAAGTGTGTTTTACGCATCAAGTTACTGCACTTTATATCATGTTTTATTAAAATTTTATCATGCATTTGGTATAAAACCGAAAAAATTGTGTTGTTACCGAGTTTGATAGAAATTGCATGAATTTTTGTTCAACCACGTTTAAAGTCGTTGAAAACACTTGTTTGAAAAACACTAGCCTATCACCAATTTCAAAACAAAAGAGATGTTTCAAAACTGTGTTGAACGCATCAAATTACTAATCCGCTACGCAAGTTCAAAGTCACCGAAAACACATAAATGAAAAAAAAATTCACGTATTTATATTTAAAAATTCACAGAAATTGCTACAAATCTGTGTTGTTCAATAAAAATTTTTAACACCCATGTGATACTTTTCATCAAAGCAACAAAAGTTGTAAAATAGTTATTTACATTAGAGTGGCAACGATCATCATCAAAAAGTAAAAAAAGAACAAAATTATTTCTAGTGATTTTAAGTTGACATGGCCATTTAACCATTTGACATACACCACCTAATATGTGTCAGTTCAACTGTTTAACTGACGTATAGATGGCGCCATCAATATCATAAATAAAAGAATTAAATGTATCAAGTATAGTGTAAAGTAAATTTTTTTAAATGAAAATATCGGATTTTATTTTTAAAACGTTCCCAAATAGCAGATAAATCAGCCACTACTTTATCGCGTAGTAGCCGTACTTTACCGCATTGTGTGTAGAAATCAAGTATGAACAACTGAAAAATGTGCTTTACAGTTCAGGTGGCCAAAAACAAAATTTGTTGTTTTCGTTTTTTTTAACAATTAATTGGTAAAAAAAAACACATCAAGTTACATCGAATTGCATCGTATTTAAAGAAATTGCACTTAATGCAGAGCGCATAGTTTTTAGCGCGGCATCGAAGAATCGTAAACACCAAAGTTTCTACTTTTTCTCTATAAATTTTTTGGTCATATAACCTTGGTTCGATGCTTGCGATTTTTGTAGTTCAGACACAATAACACTTTCATATAGAGTGTGTGTTAGTGAACCTACAATAACTACTTGCCACTGTTTACCAAGAATTACACATGCAAAAGCGGGAACTTTTAGCACGATACAGAACAATTCATGAGTGTAGATTTAGACTTTTCTACAAATTTCGTTTGTTATTTGTGGCAACATTTTCATACAAATTGTATACAGCGTGAATTAACGATCCCAACTTATCCGAGTTAAAAACTAACCTTACCAGCTTATTTTTTTAAAAATAACATATTTTTTTTAGTTCCAATTTCTACGAAAATGTTAACAGTAATATGGATATGGCGACGGAGGGGCTGCGGTATAGGAAATGAATCGCTGTCCCGAGTACCTACAAAGTTTTTCAAGGGCAGGTGAGGGTAGGTGAGTTCTTCTTGACCAACTCATAGGGTGGTGAAGGCAACGGAAAACTTAGGTATAAGAAGTCAATCACACTTGTCGTGCTTACGGACGTTTTGAAGGCAGGAAAAAGTATTTTGTATTTCTAGAAGTGAGAGATCTCAATCGAATGTGACCAACGGCATAATGTAGGAAAAGTAACGGGAATCCATATCCTTTCAAAGCGATGAAGTATAGTGAGAAAAAGAAAATCATCACGATTTCTTCTCAAAATAAAGTTGCCGGAGGTAAAGTAATTTTCCATGCTTCGTGAATTTGAGAAAAACGTTTTGAAAATAAAGAACATGTAACCTATTACATGTAATGGTTTAATGAAACAAGGCGGTGTAGATTAGAAAAAATTGAGTGATGACCACACCATGTATTAACTCAGTAGATAAAAATAAAACGAATAATAATAATAGATAATACAAAGATGACCAGGGTAGTGCAAAGAATATAATACTTGGGTGACAGATTAATAACTATATGGTACAAAGAACACAAAATAAACAATAAAACCAGTAAGCGACAGTCACATCGATCATTTTGTTTTGTTTACACGTCTCAGCATTTGTCTTATCTTCTTACTTCTCACCTACCGAAGCTGATGTTACATCATCGTCGCCGTTGTCCTCCAACATAGAAATTCCATTTCGTTTCCGTTTAAACCCATAGCTTAACCTCAACCTCAATAAGCCCTTTTCTCTTATGTCAGTATGCAATGACGAGGAGGTTTGTGAATACCTCAGCAGCTTGGGGAATATTAGTACGTTTAAACACAATTTGGAAAAACGAACTTTGTACCTGCAAAGTGCAGCAGATGTGGACGACAAATTTCTTTCAAGGCACTTTTTTCTCAGATGACGTAGAACAATGAATGACAAACGTAAGGCAAAAAACTTATTTTCTGGAGTATTTCCGGAATATTCTTAGTGACCCCTTTCCTATGAATCACCTTCTAGGAGTGGGGACTTTTAGTATATTTACAAGATACCCCACTTGATGAAGCAAATTTCCAAAATCAAATTTTCTGCTTTTGAATGCAAGCAAAATTTTGGAAAGTATTGTACGAGTTTTAAGCCTGAGGGAAAGAACTGACAAACCGTTTAGATTTAATTCGACAAACCCAAAAAAACTTTAACACGTGGTCAGGGTTTTTTTAAGTTCTCTAAATTTCTGAAGGCAGTTTTGTAAAATCGGCAAACTGGGTGAAATTTTGTTGACAATTCTGAAGAGTTCTGATGGTATTTTAAGGGTTCTAAACGAAATTACAATAGAGAGCAGTTCAGCAAACAGTTTAGATCTCGTCATCGAAGATTCGAAAAGCAAAATTTAAGAGTTCTCATGGCGGTTTTAAAGAGTATTCTTAGAGTTATACAAAAATTAAGAAGTCGAAAGCGATCACTCTACTAATTAACGTTGTTTGATGTCAAGAGTTAGGACCCTACTGCTAATATTTTTAAAAACAATCTTATGGATTTATTTATTCTTTTATCAGGAACTCTGGAACTCATGGAAATATATCAGATTTAAACCATTTACCATTTAAAAGTACTGAAATTTGCTATTAATTTGTTTGTATATTTTCATCTAAATTTTTGGCACCTCTAGTACTAACGAAGAGACATCATCAATTATACTGAATATCTTGAAGTTAGGCATTCAATTGCTAATTTGGTACTTTGAATAGCAGGATCTCCTTTATTCTTCAAAAATAATCAGAACTAAAGTTGTTGTTTGCATTCCATATTCTTTATTGCGTTAAGGAGGTGGTGAACGTACCTTCGATTTGATTTTTTTTTTCTAGTGGCAATTGACATAACTTATTGAAAAACATCTTATCCTTTACTTTTAATTAATTTTTATCAAACTATCATGTAGTACCACCAAAGATTCGATTAGTAAAGCTTGCCTGAATTAAATGTGAATTAAACATAACCAACATTCATTATGATTTTTGAATTTTTTAAGCGTAGAACATTCGTTTTAGTACAATTCAACCATAGTGTGTTTGTTCCATTGAAATAGTTAAACCACGCCCTAAAAATGTGCTTTAGAGCGAGTTGAAGGATCCTATTTACACCTGGCAAATTAATAATCTTGTTTTATTATCTACTCGATGTTAGGGTTACCACAAATACCGGTTTTTTAAAGAAATAACAACAATAACAAAGCAACACATCACATTCAATATATTTCTGGTGAACAAACAAACTATAGTATTTTTTTTTACTAAGTTGTGGTTTTTAATCGAGATATCGTAATTTTTAATAGATTCAAAATTGATTTGAGATCCCAAAAGAAATTTGGACCACTTTTTTGTACATTCATAGAATTTATTTTCGATATTTTTTGTTTGTCTCGCGCTATTTTAAACGTAAAAAGATCCTAAAACTAGAAACTTAAAGCTTCTACTCTGTATTCTGAAATAAGTACGCCATATTTTTCAATTGAGTTAAATTTAATAAATCCTCCAAATTTTAGTTACAGAACCTTCTCGTAAGGATTCCTTGAGGTAGAGGAATTAAATTCAAAACAACTACCCTGATTTTAAGTAGCCGACGCTTCACCCAGACATATGTGAGCTTTATCAAGGTTTTATGAATCCACCTCAAGAAATCCTTACGAGGGCATTCATCTGTAATATCTTTCAATATACAGTACGAAAATACAAAAAATGTTAAAGTATTTTTCCCATATATGAAGTTAATGTTAAAGTTTGAAATTTGAATTTTTTTGATATTTTCGCAGAAAGTGCCAATAGACTTCAAAGGGAAGATCCTGAAAGTACACGGACGACTCTAAATCAGAGTACAGAAACGGATCAGGAATACATATTGAAAGAGAAAATGCAGACTCCGCCCACCCCTGGTCTGTCCTTCAGGTAGAAATTCATGCAATCATTAAATGTGCAAGAATTAATGTAGAAAAGGACTACCGTTGTAGCCATATCTATATTACGTCAGACGGTTATGCAACGCAAATGGCTCTTATGAGTCAAATAACCTCATCTAGACTAAATGCTTTAATGCACTCAATTCCATGTCAGGTCACCATTGTGTGGACGCCTAGCCATTAGAGTATTGGGGAAAATATATAAACTGTCGAGCTAGCAAGGCAGAGAATCTCAACACAAGAGTTGGGCCAGAACCAGCCTTGGTTTTCAGTCGTTGGTTAAGAAAAATTTTTAGTTTACTGTCATGGTGATAATTGGTGTCACAATTGTCTCCTTAGAAATAACACAAAATCAACCTTAACGAGGGACTGCAAAACTGCCCCTTAATCGTCAGATCACTTCGTATAAAAATAAAAGAACTCTTCAAAAAGAAGTAAGAACGATAATCGGAACTATCGATAACTAAAGGTTATTAGAAAACAAACTGAAACTGGTCAAAAATGACTCTATAAATAAAATCCGCTAAAACAAAAATGGAAGGAAGTTTGCTATAAATTTGAGGCGGAGGATATAACATTACCACAAAAACTATAGTATAGGCCATCTCAGCGTGTAAACTGTCTACGGAGCTACGCAATAAGATAATTTCAACCCTGTTTCCGCATCATCCAGAAGTTAACTTGAACATATCAGGCGAATATGCACCAGATAGGTTTACTTTGACGGGACTTTTCAAAGCCGGATTTAAGAAGTCTGGCGGAAAGGCATTTTCCTATCAATTTGGAAGACTACAAGACTTGTCTTAATTCCAAAAACAGGAAAGCAACTCGATAATCCTTCCTTATACCGACCCCTTTAACTCCGTATTTTGGCAAGTCATTCTAGATCTCTTTTAAATATGTTTAGAAGCAATCTACAAGAAGAGTTATTTCGTCACAGAAAATGGAGACACGATAAAAGTTAACGGTGGGGTTCCTCAAGAATCATCACTTGCAGTCACTTTATGGAACATTATGTACGACACCCTTCGGCACATTCCAATACCTGCGGACGTACACATGATAAGCTATGTCGATAATTATAATCTGTACGAAATCCAACGTGCAAATAAAATTATAGAGATCGTTGTAGAATAAACGTCCAAAAGATGATTTCAAATAGCACAAAAAACTGAACATAAAGATATCAAAATAAATGTGGAAATATAGTCTAACGTAAAACGACTATAAAATACCTCGTCGTCTAGTTTTCTGTTTTCATATTACCAATACAGTAACCAAAACAGATCAAAAATTTACACCTTATCAAGACTTATACCTAATATTGGAGAACCTAGCTACCCTACAGAAGACGAATGCTCGCCTCAAGAGCTCTCTTAATAATATTGTATGCATCTTCATCATAGTCTCTCCGATGCTTCATTACAGTCTCATCTGCTCATAGGAGAACCGAGACTGATACAAATAGCGATAGATCTATTGGTAGAAAAAAGAATACATGAGAATACAATAACACAAATGCTGAATAGCGAAGGTAACTGAAAGGGAATAGACAAGTGGATAACTGACGTTTAAAAAAAAAGAAAAAGAAGAAATCGATGAAATAGGTAGTACAGAAGACTATTAAAATAGGCATTCTCTTGTTTTGAAGTAGTGCGAAACCGGTCCCGAAACAGATAGGAATTAAAAAGGGGGGTGAGGTTAGTAGATATGCTTCACCAAGATGATGAAGAAACTCCTACACTCCCCAGCAGAACGCATTGCACACATAAAAAGTTTTCCCTTCTCAATAAGGAAAAGGTTGGGTTAGGCTAAGTTAGGATATCTGATTCAGGAGGCGTCTCCTGAACTTTTCTTAAATCTTTTTAACAAATTACTAGAGAAGCAAAAGATTCCTTTGGATTAGAAGAATGCTAAAGTAGTGCTAATTCCTAAACCTGAAAAAAACTTATCAGATCTAAACAGTTATCGAAAAATCATACTAAAGAAGTTAAAAATAAAGAAGATTTCTCTCTCATCCAGTGGTTTCCGAAAAGGAAGATCTAAACTAGGAGCGGTTAAAGAGAAAAATATATTCGTAAAATCCGAAGAAGCATGGATAGTCGTGGCGGCAATTAACATCAAAAATGCGTTCAATTCTGCATCTTTTAGTACAATTTTAGTAGCTTTGAAAGACAAACATAATATATCAGAATATTTAATAAATGTGATTGAATCCCATTTTACGAATAGGAGACTTGTATTAGATGACAAAACCAAAGTGGGTATCAAGACAGGTGTTCCATAGGGTTCTATTCTTGGACCAACCCTGTGGAATAGTTTTTACGATAATGTCCTAAGATTACCATTGCCGAAAGGTGTATCTTTAATATGATATGATAACGACTTGGCCCTACTCGTTCAGGGAAATGCGATTAAAACAATAAATAGTAAGGGTAACGTAGCCTTACGTCAAATTGAAACGTGGTTGAAGACACAGAATTTAGAATTAGCTCCAACAACTCTGAACTAGTTGTGTTAAAAGGCCCTAGGAAATGAGAAGGAATTAACTTTATAATAAACGAAACAAAATTTGCTATGGTATGTCAAGTTAAATATCTTTAAATCATAATGGACGACATGTAAAGTTCGCGGAAGGAGAGAACAAGATTTCAAGGCTAACTAGAGTACTTCCTAATATAGGAGGACCATGTTTTTGAAAAATATGTGTTGTAAATAACGTTTTTCTACGACATACTTAGAAAACGGACGTTTCTTCTCTACAGCGAGGAAAATAATGTGTGTTACAAAAATGCCTCTTTAAAATAATGTAAGAATGTGTTATTAGAACTATATGCGCCTAGTACTTAGTTAAACAATTTAATTTAGTATTCAATCAGGTTTGTTTAATTTAATATCTTATATTTCGACTCTTAAAAATTGCTAGCCTACATTTATGTGTTAGAATTACGCGGCTGCGCTATGACAGATTGAGACCACACCGAAACTACAGAATACTGTAACGAGACTATTGGGACCCACCTATTATCAACTTTTGCTTTTACGTAGGAAAATGTGACGAAATTCTGTAACAATAAGTTACGTTTACAATATTACTTCTATCACTATCTTACACAGCATGTTTCAAAACATATACGAAAATAACATCACAGTAATTTCTTGTGTACGATGGAAATGATGGAACAGTTGGAAAAAGTGTACGGAACCCCATAGAACTCAATGGTCAATGTACTTCAGTGGATGCTGAATGATAGAATAAAACTGGACGAAGACTACCCAAGTGCTAACAGAACTTATCAAAAATAAAGAGAAAGAGGAAAGAGAATTTAAATTACAGAAGAAAACGTCAAATGATAAACGTTTCAGGTATGTGGGACGTCCAAACCTTATTGCAGAATAAAACGATAGTAGAATTTATTTTGTAGCTAGTCGCTTCATTTGAGCGGAGCCATACACTACCTGGGAGTTCTGCCCAGGTGTACGTAAAAACAATTTTAAACTACTTAAAAAATCTTAGTACACATGAACTCAGAAGTCGGTTTCCTATCGAATTAGCTATACAGGGCGTCCAGAAACTCTTTTGCCAAACTACAGGTAAAAGTTATTTTATGTAGATTTAACTCAAATTACCTTAATCCGAAAATGCTTCGTAAGTGAGCTACAACTCATTAAAAAAGACATCGTTATATGAGTTTTCTTTGAATCATTTTTCCAAAAAATTAGACGGTCTTTAGAGGAAAGAATTAATTTATGTATTAAGACAAATGGTCGTCATGTAGAGCATCTATTGTAAAATTAATTATCTTATTTATGTTGTTAATTATCTTTATTTTTGTTTTTATTTTAATGTAAATTGTTGTTTTATACCCTCACGAAATAAGATTTTCAAAACAATGTAAACATCTTTATACTTACGACTTTTATTATCACTATTTGTAGATTTTGTTGATTTTTCAAAGCGAACTTGATATTACAGATACAATTTTATAATACAACATTATGTTATGTTAGAAACACAAAAAGTCTAAATTTATTTTTCTTGAAAATGGTTCATGATATCGATTTCAAAGAAGAGGACATTTTTTATGAAAACAAAAACAATTTTAATAAAACTACCCGTTGGTCTCCCCCTACTGATACGCTTGTGGTGGTTGTAAAAAAAAATTTGTTTGTGATTACACAAAGTTTGAAATTTTTAAGTAACGGAATTTTTGAATGATTTAAAAAAAACTCATGTAACGATGTTTTCTTCAAAGGGGTGTAGCGCACTTAGGAAGCATTTCCGGATTAAGGTAATTTGAGTTAAATCGACATAAAATAACCCCTAGTACCTGTAGTTTCCGTTTGGCAGAAGAGTTTCTGGACACCCTGTATCTCTTTTAAATATCAATATCGCTTCAGTAGTTTTAGGCATTACTTTTTTCCAAATTTGTTCTACAAAATGTTACTTTGCATATATGCTAAAAAATTATTACAATCGAAATCGATAAGTATGCGCCATCACAAACATCAAAGATTTAAAAGACATTTAAATTTTATGACCGAGTTAATGCCAGTTTCAGTATAATTCGTATTTCCAAACACATTTACGCTATACCTTTACGAATAAACAATCACACACGATTGCACAAATACAATCAAAAAGGTCAGAGTATAATTTTTGCACTCCCAAATTACGTCATACAAATTTAAAATATAATTTTAACCTTAGGCGTCGTGGCACATTTCAAATCCATTTTGAAATTTAATTTAATTTTGTTTTATGTAATTAATCAGTTAGGTTCACAGAAATCGAAAAATCATGTTTTACATAATTGAAACTACTGAAAGTGGCATACGATGCACAATTAACATAATTTTTTTGTTTCATTGTTGGGTAGGACGTCCATCAATGTAATAAGGATTTTATCGGAACGTTGAAAGACGAGACTGCAACAAAGAAATCCTTCACAAAAGATATGTTACAATAGCATACATTTTTATTGCAGTTTGATATTTAAATTTAAAATGCGGATTGCATTCCATACCGTTTCCTTTTCGCTGACGCTTCCGTTAAAGACAAAGAACTCAAGGTAATCATGAACATATCTGAAGTGAAGCTTAACCAGACATAAACAAATATATAAAGTACGTAAAGGATGACAATACACCTGCTTTCTTTCGTCACAAAGGCCCCCAACATTTTACAAAGAAAAAAATTCAATTTGCATACAAACGTAACCAATCATTCAAGCGTAGACTAAGTAAAGAAAATGGCATTCGACGAGGATGGTCTTGTCAAAGTGATGACAACTAACATTCATCAACATTACCGAAAAATCAAATTCGTAATACAGATTCAGTGATCATTGGAGCATTAAAATATTCACGATTGAGTTTATATAAAAAAATGTTTTCCTTAAGATTTTGTCAAGCTTTCAACATTTTCACTAAATTTCTTATGTCGGTAGGTACATTTTCCAATTGATTTTTATTTAGACAGCTAAAACGATTTCGATATAAATGGTAAACTTTTATAGTAGAAGATGTAGTGTTAACAGTAAATTTTCAAGGCGTACATTGCATTCAGTAAGTATTTACTTTAATCAATGTGACGTTTACAAATTCTAAAAAAAGATCTTGTCAAAATATATTATGTTGCGCAATTCTATGCAAATTTATACTGCATTTTTCACGACGTGTACCGAGTAATATAACGTGTCACTCACTCTTGCTTTATTGCCTTTTAAATTTCAACGGCTTTTAAGAAGCAGGGATGTTATGGAAAAGCGTCTAGAAATATAGTTGTATTTGAAAGGTTTTATGATCAACAAAAAGCTTTGAAAGTTTAATAGGTTTATAATAATTTAAAAGGTTTTTTTGATAAAATAAGTCAACACAGAAACTGAACAGTAGAGAAATGCAGATTAAAGGAATTTAAAGTTTTGTATTGAAAAGTAAAAAATAAAACAATTTCACGAAATTTGGAGACGTTGAGTGTATAACTAAAATCAAGATTAGAAAATCAAGTATAATATCATGGATTTTTAATAAAAGAAAATAATACATGTAAGAAAAATTCAATTTCATAATAATAATGTACCTACTCCAAATTCTCTCACAAGAAATCACAAAAAAATTATGTTTATATTTTTTGACTTAAAAATGCTAGGAAATCTCTTACACTTTTACCTTCTTTTAAGGAGGTTTTTCCAAGAGTTCAAATGTTTTTTTGAGTTAATAACAATATATTTCATTGTACTTTAAAGCTTTTGAAGTCATCTTCAACCAAGGCATTTAGCCTTCCAAAAACCAAAACCATATTTTCAGTAGAAACTTAAGAGCATTTTGTACCCTTTTGTGGTAAAACCTTTATATCGAATCGTTAAGAACTCTACTGTTTTTTTATAGAAAGAATATTAAACCAAAGTCACGGACACATTTGAAAAACTAGTTTCAGGTTTTACCGTTTCGTGACGCAATTTTACAGGGCAAAATGACAAGGTTTTCGAAGCGCCAGAATAATAATATTTTAAATTTTTACATCCCACAATGTTCTCTCCAACTTTGCGCGGACGGTTTTTTTAATAAATTGGGAAGGATTTCAATATTTCACAACAAAAACTGTCAAAACAGTCTTATTTTCAAAATGTAATTATAACAAATCAGAATATTTTAGAGAAAAAAAGATCCGACTAAAGTTGCGTAACAAATCGATGTTTATGATAGTGAAATCCAAAATTATTTTTATTAAAAACTGTACCCTTGAGGGTGGCACCCGTGACATAGGAATTTTAAATGAGAATTGGACGGTACAGCTTTATAACCATAAGGACACTGAATAAAAGCCACTAACCAAAGTATTCAGTACCTAAACCGTTTAAACATTCTGCCCGCTCGAAGTAAAATGTGGAGTTGATTTTGAAGTGAAATAGATGTTTCCATAACACGTTGTCCGTTGTTCATCGCTTGGTTATCTTATTTGGCACTGGCTTGCCAAGACCACAAGCTTGGTATATTGATGTCATTGGATCGGTTTATTCAATGCTTCGTAGTTATAGCAGCGGCCCGTGTTGACCAATGCCTGGTAATTTTGTGACACCGGCTCGCTATCACTGACTTGTAAGACCAGATGCTTGGTAAGTTGTGGCACAGGCTCGTGTTGGGATTGCCTAGCATTCGCTCGGGTTGGCCAAATGATGGCAGGTTCGTAGGACCAGATGTCTGGTAAGTCAAAAATTTGCCGAATTTCGAAGTATCTTCGAATGCGCTAGTTGTTGTTGGCTCGAAAGACCATGAATAACAGCCACTAGCTAAAGTACCTAAACCGTAAAATAATTTGTGGTACTGGCAGTGACCAACAACTAACGTAGTATGATCTTTATTCCATCGGTCGCTAGTTCATATCCGACTCAAAGACCATGAATAAAACCACTAGCCAAGGTATTCAGTACCTAAACGGTACCATAACTTATGGTAGTGACAGTGTCCAAGAACTAACGTTACATGCTATTTACTTTAAATTTCATTACAGTATTTAGTTTTAGATTGTAAATAAAGCATTTTAACATTTAACATAAAGTACATTGCAGTGATCATTGTCGTGAAATTGTGACCCACTGCGAAAGTGCGAGCTCTTTAAATGCCTGCTACATGCATTACGAAACTATGTCAATTGCGGAATATAGATTTATGCAAGCTTGCATAAGTTTTGGAGACATCAATGAAATTTTTTATGTTTAATGACTTTAAACAGACACATTGCATGGTACACTATTTCCCTTAAGAATATCTGTTAAAAATTTTTGATTTTTTAGTATCCGAAGAATCATAACTTCTTTAATTCTTTATTTTTACTAAAAGTCTAATAAAGAATGTTTGAGTTGAGAACAAGTCACGGTAAAAGACAGATGACATTAACAGACAAATCATTAAAATACACAGATGGAATTGTAAAACAAGATCCCCACCACCAATAGCCAGCTGAAATGGAATTGTAGAAGACACGTCACTAGTAGTGGATGTCAAAAGAAGATGCGCTAAGAAGTAAACGATCTCCAACTGGATGGTCAGATGAGATCATCCGTGGGGGTTGTTGAGAATGCTGATAAAAAAAATTCTGGTGAAATTGAACCATAAAACCAGCCGCATCTTTATCCTCTCTGGTTTAGACTATTTCAAGACACTTGTGAAGAAGTTTTCAGAAATGAAGACAAATTTCTCGACTTGAAAAAAGTTATCGATCCCCTTAGACTCATTGCATTCTTTTAACAAGATTTTTCTAAAAGTGCAAACCTTTCTTGAGTTAAAGACATTCTAGTTGAAATTTTTGACTATATAAATTATGTCAGACTTTTAACTTCAAGTACGACTTTTTTTAATAAACCAAATAAGTATCAATTTTACACAAACCACTGGAGCCATTCGTTACAAATGATCTCTTAACATATTTTGCTTTCCAGAAATCTCTAACTATGGTGTAATTCCGTAATATATTAAACGATTGTAGCCAGGAACGTATTGACGATCCTGAAACCCTTATGGAAGGTATGAATATGTAGAAAAAAAATCTCTGGTTACCTACTGGTTAGGGTGACTTTTCGTAAAACATAATTGGTGCACAATAGTATATTGTGCAGCAAGTTCTATAAACAACATTTTAGACACGATATTTATTTAGGGACGAGCAAAGCGAGTGTCTAAAAAATGAGTGTCTAGTAAACAGATTACATACTATAATTTTTTCTACGATCAACACAAACACAAAATACCTAGGTAAGTATAGATGAACATTGAGATTAGTAACATTTTGACAATTAAAACTAAGCCTAAATAGCTGACAAGTGACAACATTGATGTAGAATTAGAAATATTTTGCATAAAAAAAAACACACGGAGCATGGTGGTATATATACTAATTTACAATAATGTGTGTTTTAAAAATGAGAGTAGAATTTGAATGCAAGATGAATGGACTTCACTAGTGCCAGTGTCGGCAATTGACGATGATAGGATGATCATGGCAATGATGATGAAAACAATTCTTTGACAATAAAACCAGCAGAAGGCACTCAAAAATTTATGATCTTTTATACTGTTTAGTTTAATACCAAAATCCAAACAACCTTTAGTTCAAACTTTTTGACTAAAACCTAATCAAATTCTGAAAGTTTAGAAGAAAATGATCTGGTAAAGAACCATCAAAGGCATTGTTGCTCTAAGTCTCATATGGTCTGTTGAATCTCATTATAAGAATTTGCATGACGTACACAAGAAGAAATGTCTGAAAAATTGTTTTCGGTTTAATTACATATACTTGTATCCAAATGAAGACCTTGCAGCTCACAAGATGTTATTGTCCCAATGATGTGATGCAAATGAATCAATGACAAGCGACTTGAAACGGTGTCACGAGCGTCATAGACACATAAACATTCGGTGGGAAATTTTCATAGCGAGGCATGTAATATTTCTTAAAATGCATCGTTTCCCATAGAAGAAGACATGAGTTCAATAGCTTGTCAACCTGGAGAATTCATTTATTCTGGTGTGGGTTCCACCAACACAACAATAACGATTGTTTTTAAGCATAGCTCAAAGTTAAGTCGTGTTGGTAGTAGCGGCATTAGAGGAGCAAGATATTTTCTCATTTTTATTGATGAAGCAACCCAATTTAGATTTGATTATTTTCTTCGTCATAAAACTAATGCATTTAATGGTTTCAGAGTTTTTCAGCGAGTCTGCAAAATAAGCTCAATCAAGGTGCTTAAGCTTGATCAAGGGGGAGAAAGTGTCAACCAGAATATGAAAAGCACTTATGCACCAGAGCAAAATGGTAAAGCGAAAATCAGAATAGTACGATTGTTGAAAGCGCAAAGTCCAAATTGCATGGTAAGAATCTTATGAGCAAAGTTTTAAATATAGCTGTTTACACTCTTAAACGAATAACCCTGGATAAGAATAAGAAAATTTTGGTTTACGGGGCATGGAAAAGGCCAAAGGCAAAGAATTTGATCATTGCTAGGTATCATGGAGGTGAAGGTGACCGATTGAGATTCATGGCGTAAAATTCAACGAGAAGAATCATAATGCGATCTCAATATTCGTCCAGAAGTAACAAGATTTCGTCCAGAAGTAACAAGATATTGGAAAATCTATCTTAATCAAAGATCATGAGTCAAATGATAATTTTTTAAGATACAGACTTTACAACAGAAAAGGCGAACCGTTTATAAGGTCAATTAGTTTGCAAGAGGCTTCGATCAACGCGAGGCCAAGAAGACATTTTCATCCGTTTTATAAATTATTGCGAAAAAATGGGAATAAAACCTTTGACAACCGTTGTATACGTATTTTTATACTCAACATATCTAGATACAATAGGTTTATCTCTCAAGGTCAACAGTCTGACCGACAAAGAACTTGTTGAAGAAATTAGAGACAAAAGTTGCTTCACAATGTAGTACACGTTCCTAAATACGTACATAAGCAAAAAATACTGAAAGCATTTTTGACGACACTGATTATTAGGGATGACCCAAAATATTGGCAAGACTATCTACTATGAAGGTCTAGAGGTATTCAGAACAAAGAAGATAGAAATCTTAAATTCGTCCGCTTATGGAGACGTTAGAGAAATTTATATCGTGAGTCAACAGTAAATAAAATTATTATTCAATTCTGATTCTTTAAAACAATATAATCCGTTCAACCAACAGAAAACACCAAAAACTGCACCAAAAACTTGACTCGGACACGTGTTTCAACAGCTAAGCTGTTATCATCAGCGATACCGATACTAAAAATAAAAACAACGGGAAGCTTATATATACTATCTGCTTATCACGCATCGTTAAACTTAATTGATTCTTAGATAAGCTTAAATAATTCCGAAAATCCTAATGGACCGTTATCATCATAATTCATAAGCAAATTTCTGTTTTAAAAATTTCTGAACTTTCATAAGAATCAAGTTCGTTTTATTATCTACCCTCTTAATTAATTCAATGTCGCCTACTCTATGGCCATTTTCAAGCATATGCATGGCAACACTGGACCTATCTGTGCGATGATATTTGACATGAGCTACGTGCTCTTTAAAACGAGTTTTAATAGGTCTCTTGGTTTGCCATATATACTTGGTTACAGTCTTTACAATTAATTTTATATATTCCCGATTTATCACACATTTCTATTGGGTCTTTCGGATTGCCTAAAAGATTTTGCAAGATTTTTGACAATTGATTCTTGAAAACCATTGTATGATGCAATCTGCTTAATATTTCGCAGTTCTTTATCAAAGTTTTGTTTTGACAATGGGAAATGTAATAATCGGTGAATCAAAAAGTTGAAAGATGCAAGTTTATGTTGCATACTATGGTTGGAATCATTTGTTATAAACCTCATAGTGTTAGTGTCTTTACGATAAATATCTATATCTAGTTTTTTGGCATTTCTTGTCACTAAAGTGTCTAAGAAAGGTAACTTAAGGTTTGTTTCTGTTTCATAGGTAAACTTGATCGTCTCAAATTTTGAATTTAAAATTTCTACAAATTGCTGAGGGCTGTAAACTTTAGTGTCGATGACTGCAAAAACGTCATCTACATATCTACACCAAATTCTAGGAAAATAATCTAATTTATTTTTTATATCAGTTTCAAATTTACCCATGAACAGGTTAGCCATAAACGGAGATAAGCTGTTACCCATTGTTGTGCCATAATTTTGTTGATAAATATTATTGTTAATTTGAAAGTAGGTTTGACTCATACATAATCTTGCTAATTTAATAAAATTATTTACTTCTGAATTGTCTAAATGGTTTTCGTGTAACATATCTTTCAAATAATCTAAAGTGATATCTATTGGAACGCTTGGAAACAATGAACAGACATCGAATGAAACTAAAACTTCGTTCTCAGTCAGCTTAATGTTTTTAATTTTTTCAATAAAATCGTATGAATTTTGAACACTGAAATTTGATTGTTGATATTCAAAACTGTTGAATTTATTTGACAACCATTTAGATATCAGATAAGTAGGAGCATTAATACCTGAAACAATGGGACGCATTGCTTTTCCGGGTTTATGTATCTTAGGTTCAAATTTATGAGATCAGATACAGATGGAAGCAAGAAAAAAAAGAGATACCAATACCACATCCAAATGTAGGAAGTAATTAGGTACCTACATGAAGGGTGTGATCAGCACGACTGGTTGCTGAAGAGGCATTCCACAGTAGTCAAAAATGTTTGCTTGAGAAGATTATAGTGGTCAATACTTTTTTCTCATATCGACGTTCTGGTTTTAAAATACTTTTGTGGAATTAAGTTTCTAAAGAAAAAATGATAAAATTCTTAGTTTTTTCTAATTGGCAAAAAATAACTTAGTGTGCTATCTTTACAAAAAGTACCCAAAAAAGATTTCGATTTGTTTAACATGAATCCATGCGAATATCTATCATCTCTTAAACCATTTATCTTTCCAAAACCAATTTTGTCCTTAAAATCCATAGAAAATGTAAGCAGACAAGTTCTCTTCAAGACTTAGGCTTCTGTTACGTATAGCCAAAAATCTTTGTGGTTTTATGACTCTGAAGACATATTGCATGTTATTGGCGTTAAAAAGATCACCAAAAACATTTTTAAAATGTTTTAAATATAAGTTTTTAAAATTCCTATTTTTCATAAATTTTAATAAAGAATTTATAAAAAAGAAAATATTTAATCAAATTAAAACCACTGATATTTAAGTGTGGGAATAAAATAGAAACAAAAAATCACATTAAGTTTGGCCAGCAAGTATAAAAGTCTCATTAAAAAAACGAAAACAATAACGATGACACTTCAATTGACGATTGTATGTACGGATGCAGTTGAAAAATTGCACATAATTTAATTACATTAATAATTTTTCATTGTTCGCTATACACTTCATGCGCCCAAACAACAAAACAAATAAGTGAATTAAAAAAAATAACCAATTATTGTTGAATTAAGTTCAAGATCACATTCAATTGTAAAACGATTAACGCCGGTTGAGCAATTGAGTATCTGTTTAACCAGCAACTGTGGGAATAGCCGTGTTTGTAATATTTTTATTTGTCTTTCTCATACCAAACATGTTTTAATGAGTAGTGTAAACGTTATCTTCAAAGGCGGTTAATTGATGAACTCAATAACTTCGGGCATCTAAGTCAATAGTGAAATTGTTATTTTTTTTAATAATGTAAATCGAAGAAGAATCGCGCATGAAGCAAATTTTACAAGAGCGTTAACCCATTAAAAAAACAAGTTTCAATCTAACTCACCACTACCATAGAATTCGTAGCTCACCTGCAAAAAAATATATTTTAGAGTAACGAAAAATATTTGCATACGTTTTGAACATAAAGTAAAAATAAAATAAATCAACAAAATAATGGTATTTGAATAAATAAGTAAATAAGAGTAAAAAAAATGTTATCCATAACAATAATAATATTAAAAAAATGCATCAGAGTTTCGCAATTCAATAGTACACAAATAATTTAATAAATTCTAAGAAAACGTGTTGCGTTTTGTGAACCCAACGAAAAAGTCTCAAAACGTATTTATAACGTTTTGAATTTGAGTTAAATGTAATAGAATTCAATTTTAACAAATTCGAAATACGTCGGTACACGTGGCCATTAATTACGTGCAAAGTAATTACGCTATTCAAAATAATAATTACCTATAAAAACTGTATCGCGAACTTGTTTGTACCTACTTTATTGCGACTGTAAATTAAAGTAAATATTGATGTAGTCGGTCATAAAAAATATAATAAATGATAAAATGCAAAAACAAAATAATAAAAAGAAATTGGAAGTAAATAACGAAATTCAAATTTTAATTGACTTTCCGTTTTCAATTATTAAACTTTCTTAATGTTTCTGTTAAGTTTTGTTTCGTTTACAAACAACTAAATTTAGAAACAATATCCCTCGCAATATCCCCTTTTTAATAGTAAACTGTTTGGCAGTAACCTCTTTGTTTACTTTAGACGTAAGACCTACCATAAACAATTATGTTGTGCCCAACTTTCTAAACCAAAACATTATCCACTTTATGGGAAATTTTACTCATCGAGTTCATCTTAATTTTATTTTATCTGGAGGTATTGGTTACAATAACGGGAAACGAAGAAAAAAACGAACCGGTAGTAGCTGTTACCAAAAAGCGAGCTAAATTTTAATGTTTCCTTATAGAATCGATGCTCGTTCGTGCGGAAAATTCAAATGTAAGTGAACCGCAAACAATACAAACTCTCATTTTCGATGTAATAATTTGTAGAAATTTCCCAAGCTTTCTTCTTTAAGACAATTTGTTTTTAGATGAAGGATCATTAAACACGTATTTTGGTTTGAGAAACTTTGCAAATGTGTGCTTAGGACAACAAGAACCAATGAATAATTTATTTAAAAATTTAATTTGGAAGAGAGAGAACGTGAGTAAATAATAAAAATTTTTTTTGAATTGAAAAATAAGTAAAATTCATAGTGAGGATTTCCATTGAAATTGACATTACAAAATTGATTTGCATTTCTAGAAATCGACCTGAACTTATTTAAGAAATTAATTAAAGGATTCGTAAAGATAAGATTTCATTTAGTTACAATAAAATGTTTGTTCGCATATAAATTAAGAAAAACTTAAAATAGGTGATTGTTTATAAATTACATTTCCGTGTGGCAAAATAACGTCGGGACGGTACGTGATAAATTGTGCTGAGTAGTGTCTATACTTAAAGGCACCGGAGAAATGTAATCAACACGTGTGTGTGATAACAAGTTCTGCGAATAACAATGAAACGTTTTATTCTGCATTATTTTTGAACAGTGCATATTGTGTGGGAAACGGTGACAGCTGAAAAACAATTTTGAAGGACAGATTGACTTACAAATAAGGGTGGGGAAAAACGATAAGAAAATGATAGAGTTCAAATTGAACAACGAAAGAATAATAATTAATCAAATTAATAGGAGTCTGAATTGAAAATGGTAACAAGACGGTCTTGAATAAGAATAAAATATAATAAAAGTTTAAAGTAAAGTAAAGACGGTGTAAAATAAAAACGTGAACAGTTAAGTGTGCACGAAACATAACTAAGTGATAAAATTACTTCAACTAAATCAACGTGCTGAAGTCAGTATCCACCAAATTTTCCACCGTCAACAAGACTCCAAAAAATGAACAAAGGTCAGTCTTTTTTGAAAATTGATTTATAAAATCGAAAGACTGCGTGTTGTAAATGTGTTTTTCTTGATCACTATTTTTGCGTCCAAAGCGTAATTTAGATTTAGTTTGTTATATTTCTTTTGAATTGTTTCTTTTATTACTAGAACAAATCCATCGGCTCTCAGAGATTATAAAAAAGTAAGATGTCTCATGACTCATACCACAGCCAAAATGTACACAATATATCTTTTTTCTAATTTTGACGTATAAAGTGACATTTTTCATAATCAAAGTGGGTGTCAAAACGGTTCAATTTTCGTAATTACTTACGAAAAGTTATATTTTACACGTAACCATTGTTATAATATTATAATCAATGACGTAACGAAACATGTTTTTTGTAACTCGTGTGATATTTCGGCTTCGTTACGCTCGTACCACAAATACGGCATTCGTTAGAAAAAATTATGCGTTGCGTAACTGGTAATATAAACAGCTATTACCGAAACGAAAAATAAAAAGAAGAGGATAAAGGAGAAAACTAAAAGTTATAGATGGCATTATAAAGAAGTGTAAATAATAAGTTATACATCAACCGAGCAGAAAAAATGTAAAAAGAATAAAGAAATGATATTGTAAGATTTAGGAAAGAAGTGATTAACAAACAAAATACTGGAAGAATATAATATCTATTGAAAATATTATACACCAAAGCAAAATATATCATTTTCAAAATTTACCAAAAATGTTGAAGTACAACTTTAAAGATGACCAAAAATTATACCTATAGTGCAACTGAGGAAAAAAAAGAATGTAATAGAATTGAACCCAAAAATGGATAACTAACAGAAACGAATAAATGCAATAGAGTAAATTAAAGTAGGAACGAATTCAAGATGAGGTAATACAACACATGAAATGACAAAGTCTATATTTCAAAAATTAGTGAAGGGTTAACTAAAAAATAATTGTAATGTAAGAGTAATGACACTGATTTATAAAAAACAGAGGTAAAGAAGAATTAATAGAAAAGGAAAATAACAGAAACTAAAAAGTAGAAGACGTACGATTAACCTGATTTACGCAATAAAACATGGTGGAATTAACAGATACAAAGAAAAATAGAAAGGATAAAAATTAGTGGAGGCAACAATAACAAAAAATGCCACAGGAAGTATACTTAAATTAAAAAGATTAGAGGTTAAAACACTAGAAAAAAGGAAAACAAAAACACATAATAACTCTAAAGATACAAATTCATTTTGCGTGCCTGAGAAAGAAAAAAAAGTGAATATAAAAAACGATAATTGCCGGGAAAAAAATGTCAGTAAACTTAGATTTTTACCTACTAATTTTTGAAGCTAAAGTTGCTGTTTTTTGTACACAGCCTGTTGCTATTGGTAGATGAACTTCTATTACATTTTTAACTTGTTGTCAAAAATATTGGGCGAAAGTCATGTTGTTAGACATAAGATAAACAATACATTAAATAAAATTTCAATAATAAAAAGAAACAATCAGATATTCCGTGATACAAATTAGAGTTGCCAAAGTTCAGAAAGTTCGGTTTCAATCATTTCCTACTTCCAGTGTTTCCCTTCATTTCTTTGCATTTCCTCTTTCTCTTACATCATCATTGTCGGTTTTTTTCTTCATTTTCTTTATTTTTCTCCATTGTCCATTCTCTTTTTTTAAGTCTATGTTCCAACTCTTTACATACATAACTCTTCATTTTTCTTAAATACCTTTTTATCTTTCCAATACTTTCCCAATTGAGAATATTTCAATATCAATATTTCCTTCATATATTATCTTCCTGCCCGTTATAGCATCTCACCAGTTACATGAACTACCTTATTCTATTTTTTCCACAAACTTTATCTTTACTTTTTTTATTTTCAATCCCAACTCAGACCCTATTACTTCAATGTTTTTGTTATTTCGACAAACAAGTTAACTTTAAAGTAATAAGTATGCGCTTTCGCCTACTTGTATGATGATGATTATGATTTTCTTTGTACAGGGTTATCGGAAAGTTTTTAGATAGATGTGGCTATGGCTTTGACTTTAGCAAATTTTCCATCTCTTTGATAACAGATGCGTATTGTTGGTTACATATACAATACATTTAAATCTTTCCCGAAACCTATAACGTTATAGAAAACGTTATGGAAGTAAGATTCAATAATACGAGGTGTGTTTTTTAATTAAGTACCGTTTTGTGAGTCCGCCGTTGTAGGGGTTCGATCTGCGTTCCGCGCATGCGCGCTGTGTACCTGCATCTGTCGGCCACGCGCAGACGCCAGTACGGCATTTTCGCCGCTGCGTACGGTTCTCTGTGACTCTTTAAAATACTTCCGCCTATCAAAAGTCACGTCGACTGCTATAACCATCTGTTATCCGTTTTATTTGTCTCGAACGTCTAAAAACAATTGATATTCATCGTGAGATGTTCTGACAAAAACGTCATTTTTTCATAATAATAGTATTGAGACAATCAAATTTTTAGAAAGTCACGTTTCTAAGATGATTAACCGATAGATAAAATTAACTGGAGATGAAAAAATCAGGCCTCAATAAATATTATTACATATAACTACTAAGGTGGGTAAGCGTTGACATGTTTACGTTATATTAGTTTTCCTGAACCATGAAGCAAATGTTTTGTCAAGACGAACCAATCCACAATTAAAACACGGTTTCGTCACCACACTATACATGTTTATACTAATCTTCTGGGGCATCATACATAACACTTACATCACAATACAATAATGAAAATCTACCATAAACAAATCTAAAAACTTTATTACTAATACTCTCTCTCTCTCTCAATCCTCTCGTTATTCTTCTGTAATTTTCATCGCCCTCTTCTGTAGCAAATAATCAAATGCTTTTTTCAGAACTATTTCCGTTTCCTACAATATTTCGTTCTCAGAATGCTGATTACATTATTTGTTTCCATTTCCTTTCTAAGCCCACTGTATTCACAACATACGTTTTATGCCTCTGTCCTCAAAAAGTTTGGTGCATTTTCTTTTCTTTCTATTTTTAAAGCAAAAATAATGTTTGCTCATTTAAATCTATCGGGTTTTAAATCGCATTGTGTCATATGAATGCATTCAATTTTGAGGGAACATTCCTTAGCAATTATTGTTCTACATATGTAAGCATTGACTCAATCAAGCATTTGCTTAAATTATTTCCTGCTGTTAGTGATCGGACAACATATTGTCCGATTTAAAATACTTGTTTTATGTTAGATGCCTAATATCTCTTCTCAAAAAGTCTTTCGTCCCCTAATTAAACAATGTCGCCTCACATCTCTATTTAAACAATATACAAAATTAGCTGTTCATGCAAATTATTCTACAAGAAGAAAACCTTAAAACAAAATTAAAATCCTCAAGATATTTTCCCCAACAAACTTTTAAAGAAAATAAAACATTGTTAGGCTCTTTGATAAAAATTAGAGATTCCGAAGTTTAAACTCTTCCTCTATTTTGCCCCCCACCCCTGTTTATTCTTTTTCTGAATTTAAGTTCGAACTTGTCACTAATGTTTATTATTTCGTTTTTCTTAAATCCTCTTTCGTCGTTCCTATTTTCATTTTCACTTTAAACCAGTATCTGACGACCGTTAACCTCGCACCCCCACCATGGAAAAATAGAGCAATTAATTAACAATTAATTCTAGCGTTCCGATTTTTGTGATTAGAATACTCTACGCGTGTTTCCCAATAGTGGGAGAGGTAGCGTAACGTCAAGGCAGCACCCCCATCTTTAAAATTAAATTCTAGCGATTTTGCAAGAGAAATAAATTCAAGACTAAATAAAAAATAAATAAATTTTAATTCCATCACACATTGAATATCGCGAGTCTGCTAATTTCTATATAACAATATATTCCATAATGTCCATAGGGAGATCGAACCCATGACCTTCCGCTTTATTAGCACGACGCTCTAACAAATGAGCTAATCGGCCTCTTGCCTGTGGTATGTGTTCTGTTTTCATATAAGAAAACGGTACAACGCTTACACAAGGTTTATTATAAATTTATAGTGATCATAAAGGAAATAATAATTGATACTTTTTGTTTGACTACTTATCGTAATTTTTCTATTTTATGAGGGTAGGTGAATATAAACGATTAATGCAAAACGATCTCCATTAATTTTTCAAATATTACAACTTTAGTTTATTTCAAATTTACGATTTTCAAAATGCCTACAATAACTTAAAATGCATGGGGTGCCGTAGGCATGCCCCGGGTCAGTAATTTTTCTGATTTTCAGAACCCTTCTATATCGTTCTCACAAATAATACATTTTTCAATTATAACATAAATGCAATTATAATTAATCAACGTTTATAAATGATGAAAATTAAAATACCTACTTAATAAGTATATGCTTCTAACTAATTTTAGATTTGCTTTTTTTTTTAAATTGAAGGTTATTATTTACTTAAGTAATATTATAAAATTGGAAATGACATTAATTATTAAACTAGAAGAAAGAAGAAAATGGAAAATTGTTATGGTAATAACTTACTCATCAAATATAGGTAGTGCTTGGTACCTACGGTAATTTATGCTTAATTACAAAAGGAGTATTATGACTTCTGATGTTTGTAATATTGGTCAATAAAGGATTCGTATATATTTGGGTAACGTAACATTTTTGGGATAGGTTAAGAACATAGTCACGTATAAGTTGTAGGTCAGTTTGATTGTTTTAAAGTTTGTCATCGAGGTACTACACCATACTGGAAAGGCGTAGATTAATACTGGTCTTGGTATTGTTTTATACAAAAGCAATTTATTTGTCATATTCAAAACACTTTTTTGTGACATTAACGAATAAATCTGTTTCAAACTGCCATAAGCTTTGTTTGAAGCAGTTTTAACGTGCTTCTGAAATGTTAATTTTAAATCTAGAACAACGCCTAAATATGTGACATCATTTTTTATTTTATTTCTTCATTATTTATTTTAAGAGGCACAAATATTTTGTTGTTTGTAAATTTTTTAGAAAAAAATTATTGCTTCAGATTTATCGGTATTTAATTTAATTTTCCAAAGTTCATAGTATTTCTTCAAGATATTTAAGTGTATTTGAAGTTGTTTTGCTGCTACAATCGCACTAAACGAATGTGCATATACGGCTGTTTCATCAGCAACTAATGTCAGGTTTGTTTTTGGAAATGTGGGTAAGTCATTCATAAAAAGATTAAAAAGCTGAGGACCTAGTACTGAACCTTGAGGTACACCTGCCCGAATTTCCATTGGTAACGATTGAGAATAATTTACTTCTTCTTGTACCGTATTTGCAAGTAAGGTTTCCTTCAATGCGTAATGCGAACGTTTCATTCTCCATGAGGGTTTATGAAGACTATACTTTATATATCAATTATTCTAGTGGTATATTTAATAACGTCATTTTCAATTAATTTTTGTTTAAGAATTAAGTAAGTACATCATAGAAATTCAATTTATATTTATTCTAAGAATTAAAACTATGTACCTATATAAAAAGAAATTCTTTCATTTAGTTTATAATGTTGCCTATTAAGGAATTTATATTTTAACGTGATTGACCATTTAAAAATGTTTTTTAAATTTTTACTCATTTTATTTATGAGACTAAATTCTAAAACGGCATACCATAGTTTATGTACTAATTGATTTTCCCGAAATTGTTGTTTATTGTTGTCATTACGTTTAAAATAATATTGAAATGTTACGAGACATTAACCAGTTTAATTATCCATAGAATTAAGATTGATTACGAAGAGAAATGACGTTTTTGTTCTGAAAATTGTATTGCCGATATTCAGAGCTATAAAATGGTTACCGTTCGTTTAACATTTGCCGCAGAAAATACGTTAACAATACACCTACAATTCACTGAACATTCATCAATGCGCTATACAAAATTCTTTTCTTATAAACGAACAGGGAGAAATAAGGTGTTTTCCTTCGAATAAATTGCTACTTTTTTTCCCTTATGGTTCAACAAATTCAGAAACATCGCACAAGAAAAAAAGATAAATCGTGTAACAAAACTGCATGTTGTGAGGCTGGTGACATTTATTCTTGTGGTGTAAATGAAATTACGTTCTTAGTACCAAGAGCGAAGTCTTGAGGTTATAAACTTTGCTTATTAAAGTTTAAAATCGACTTAATACAAAATAACAAGTAGAGCATGTAGAGAATGCAGAAACCGCTGTTCCCAACATTAGAGAAGAGTACGTGCGAAGGTGAAAATCAACACTAACGGTATTAGTTAGGCAGAACATCTGTTATGTCATATGTCTCAAGGGTCCTTTAGCAGGACTTCCTTTATGTTACCATTTGCATAATTAATGTAAATCAAATTATCGATGTGTATTGTGGATAATTAAAAGTCGATTATTATACAGTCTGGCACGAGATAAAAACGCATTACAATTCTGCTCCACTAACCTTCATTCTTTAAACTACCAACCAAGGTAGTTAAACCTTCGCGAAATGAAAGCGGAAAAGCTTACGTAATGCTAGTAGATCCCCGCATTTTGTAACTTAATCAGTTCTACGTCCTTAAAAAGAACATAGCAATTTATGAGTTATATATATTGAAAATTATGGTCGAATCGGAATTAATTCGTTGTAATTTAATTTCTGACAGAGATAATCTTTCAACATTGCGCTTAATTAAACTAGGTTCGTTAAAATTATTTATGTTGGTGTAATGCGATTTTTCTAAACACTTCAAGTACCACTTAACACAGGCTCCAAAAAGAATCCACAATTTTACGCAATAAGTCATCCAATCAATAGTCATTAATGAAACAATAGTGTTAAAATAATTAATTAATGAATAATGATAAGCGCACACGCTTTTATTTTTAGGATTAATCATTTCACCATAAACCTAGTTCGTTAGATACTGCTTTGTTTTTGGTTAAATTTTTTGAGTGAGAATTAATTTTGTTCCTCGTCAGTAATGTCTTAATCGGACAAACCTGGGGTTCTTCTCGCTCGCTTCGCTAGCTCGTTTCATAATCACACACTCGTTCGATAAAAATCATAACTAATTTAAGAGGTAGATGTTGTTTTATGTGTCCCAATAAAAATATTGAAAACACCAATGTCCATGTCAAGATTGAACAAAAGTTATTAATGAAAAATTATACAAGGTTTCCAAAGTAAAATCCGACAAGTTAAATTAAGGTATTTAACAAAATTCACTGAAAAGATACTGAATATGTATTGAGGATTGAGATTTCAGTTGTTTCATAACATTCATTGGCTGTAGCAATTTTTAGTGATACTGGTAGCAGCTTAACTCTCACAACGATTATACATCATGACGACGATGCAAAAAAAGCACTACAACTACAACCGATCGAGGGAGATACAAGACTGAACAAAAAGTGTTGAAATTCAATTTCAATTGAAAAATGTAGACTTTCACGGCCGGTGTCCATATGTATACCATGATTTTCCGGGCTATTAGGCCGTGGTCTATTAAAACTTCTTTATCCTCTTCCAGACGTTTCGTTTGCTGCTGCGGCAAACATCCACAATGGCCTAGTCGTAGAACTCGTTTCAAGTCTCACATGTGCGGATGGTCCAACATCCACATTCAGCCAAAAGATCCAGAAGAAACATCAGTCAGATACTTTAAACGAGTTCTACGACAACGCCACTGAAAATGTTTGCCGCAGCAGCAAACGAAACGCCTGAAAGAGAATTCCAAGAAACCACGGTTTAATAGTCCGGAAAATCATAGCATACATTACCAATAATTCGATTTTGTTTTCACTCCTGAAAATAAAGCCATATTTCTTCCTGCTCATAAGTCCACATTATTTGTTGTACAAATCTCCTCATGAAGACTTTTGCAACGCAGTACCAAAAAGAAGAGTATGTCATAACCCCATAAATGATTTAAACAAAAAGACCCTTTTGGCTTACGTGTGCGACTTCTTGTGCGATTTGACTTTTTGGTACATAGGTCGTGTGTACGTTGTAACGTCAGTATTTCGCAAGGAAGTGTTTGTGTTATGAAATCAAGTCACGTGTTATCATCACAAAGGCTCCTTTCCTTTGATATTGATTATCACGAGAGTAATGCGGTGTGGGGTCAAATTTCGTTTACCCAAAAAGAATTAAGGACTATAATCGTCTGTATAGCTTTGCTATTAATATTTTGGTTGTTTGTGTCGTTATAGATTGAAACAGTAAAACCAGTGTTGTTTGTGGAACATTGTTGAGATTGAATTCCTGTCGCTGTATATCAGACGAAGCTAAATCTTGTTGATGCAGTTTTTCATTGCGTATCGAAATTTTTCCTGTTAAAAACTCAAATCGTGTTTCAAAGTAGTTGAATTGGTTGTTTAACTCGGTAGCGTGCTAACAAGCCCATTTTATTCTCTGCAGGTTGTAACGTTAGTATTTTACGAATACGCAGTTGTTGAAATGATTCGTGTTTATGAAATTTTCACCAAACAAATAAACTGTAAAATTTTTTTAATTGTGACATTTGCCTACTACAATTTATGACATAAAAGAGTGTCTACACATGTGAAGCGCTGGATGAGACATTTAACATCTGAAAATGTCATTCCATAGCGTTTTCCATCTCTAGACCTAATTCAAAAGCAGCGGTTTCACATATGAAGGTCAAGTTTTGGCTCCGAGGATTAAACCTCGCATAATACGAAAGGAGGTGTCAGTCAATTGAGTGTTTAGGGTGGTGCTAAAATAAAAAGGTTGAATTTTTGGTTTTTAAAGTTTATAAGCCTATGCATCCCTGTATATAAAGTTTCAGCGGGAATTAGCTGCATTAAGACAAGACATTAGTACATATTTTCAGTCTTCTTTTTGAGGTAAGGAAACGACTGGGTTCATAATGAATTGAACGCTAGAGCAACTTTCTTAGCAATTTCCATTAGAGGGGCAAGGACGCTGAAGCAACTGAAATCCTTTTGATAAACCTGGTTATGGGTTCCCACAAAAGTAACCTCAAGTACTCGTATTAGAAAAGTAATTTGTAATTCAATATCTTTGCAAACGTTAAATATTGTCCAAAAGTCAATAAGTACGAGTAGGTACCAAAAGCAAAAAACCACCGGATTTATATTACAGGGAGGTTGAAATATTTTGAAGTTTTACCAATATAATATTTGTCACAAGAACATACTATTTTATAAATTCCACTATGTTTTAAAAGGGTTGATAAAAAATAATAGAGATATTTGCATGAAAAATTATACTGCTGTTTAATTCATACACTCAAAACTAGTTAGTACAATAAAATAAAATCATTTCTAAAGATTTTAAGTTCTACTACAATTTATTTGACCTTAATTTTTTTTCCTGGTTAATCGTAGAAATTGCAGATGAAAATAATGTCTGTAAGTTATAGGTAGTAAGATCTAAATAAATTATTTTATTAGATATACTATTAGTCTAGTATTGACATCAATCCATTAAATAGTATATTATACACCAAGGTTGTGAAGTCTGTCATTATTGCCTTAGCACCAGTTTATTTCGCGAGGTGCGTAGGCAATAATGGACTTCACAACCATGGTGTATATACTATTATTTCCACTACTAGCCAAATGTAAGACAAATAGTAAAAATAAACATTTTTTTTGTAAAAATCAAGTAGCACAGGAATGCAAATAAATCAAAAAGGATTAAAAGCTACATACGTTGATAAACCAACTGCAACTGATTCACTAAACACTTGTGTGGCATATTTCACCTTCATTTTCTGAAAATTATTCGGAGTGATATGTAAATTAGTTGATTTAGGAGCCAATCGCAGCGGTTTAGATTTGTCTGACATGTAGAAATTTTTAATGTTTTTCCAAGATGCTTTTTTGTTATTAAAGATTATATCGTATTTAATCAAGTTATTTTGCACTGACTTCAATAAATAGGGAACATCGAAGAAATAATAGATTTTCTTATCGTTTACGAGAAGCTATGGTTTTTCCGGTGATACATCTATTCTTTTAATTAGGTTTCGAAAATTTTACTACTGCCCTAACATTGGCACCGCATTGTAGTTGTAGCTTTTCTATGCAGTTTAATACTGTCGACTTCAATTTGTCACCTTTACATATCGTATTTGTAAAGATGTATCACAAGGGTTATTTACATTTTTAATATATAACTGTAACCATGATCACGTAGCAGTTTGAGCTGGCAAAAAATTTAAAACCTACTTTATAATTAACATTTTGGGGCTCGTAAAATATAATTTTGGTGAAAATTGTTTGTATTCCTCTGTATATTTCCTGCTTCTTAGTGGTTTATTTTTTAAGTCCACTTCCGCTTTCGGAAAGTAATCGTTGAGAGATGTTAACTTCAATTGAAGTGCTTTCTTTTCACGTTGCAATTTAAGAATGTTCCTCCGTAATTTTTCTTTACCTAGGAGTATTTGAGCTGCAAGCTTGAGTAGTTTTGGTATAGCTAGAGATGTTAACGGGCATTTATTTATATCGATTCTGAAAACACTTGTATAAAACATCTAAAAATTTCATTTATTGCTTCGTCAATATACCTTGCATCATTAGAATATTAGGTTTCAGAAATTGACACTTGTAATTCATTTAGGAATGGCAAGTGTTCGCCACATACTCGTTAAGTTTTTATAGTCGACATTTTTATGCAACAGATCGGACCTTCCACATTCTGTTAACCATTCAAAACACCTACAACAAAATGTTTGTAATTTACTTAAAATTCTTCATGTAACTTAACTCGCCTGGTTAAATCTCCTTTGGGAAACCTGAAAAAACTGATTCTACCATCATATTTAATAAATAAATAAATTCAGGTTATGTATTTGCGGTTATAGGATGGGGGCGCGAATTTTAAACTAATGGCATTTTTTTATTCAAATAATTTTATCGTGTTAGGTAATTTTAAGCAGCAAATACGTTAAAGATAATCACCTGGATATACAAAATTAGGTTTCACTCGTTTTGTTAAACAACTATTCTTAGATTCTCAAAAAATTTGAATTTGTCCATTATTAACCTAGGTCAACAATAGAAAAATTATTAACCACTAATAGAGAAATTCAACTTTTCAGTTGGCTAGGAGACGCAATTAATTGTCCACTTCACAGCTAGTAGTGGAAAATAGTATATTATACACCAAGGTTGTGAAGTCTGTCATTATTGCCACTATTTATACTATTTTTTCCACTACTAGCCAAATTTAAGCCAAAAATAAAAAATAAACATTTTTCTTGTAAAAATCAAGTAGCACAGGAATGCAAATAAATCAAAAGCATTAAAAGCTACATACGTTGATAAACCAACTGCAACTGATTCACTAAACACATGTGTGGCATATTTCACCTTCATTTTCTGAAAATTATTCGGAGTAATATGTAAATTAGTTGATTTAGGAGCCAATCGCAGCGGTTTAGATTTGTCTGACATGTAGAAATTTTTAATGTCTTTCCAAGATGCTTTTTTGTTATTAAAGATTATATCGTATTTAATCAAGTTATTTTGCACTGACTTCAATAAATAGGGGACATCAAAGAAATAATAGATTTTCTTATCGTTTACGAGAAGGTATGGTTTTGCGGTGATACATCTATTCTTTTAATTAGGTTTCAAAAATTTTACTACAACCCTAACATTGGCACCGCATTGTAGTTGTAGCTTTTCTATGCAGTTTAATACTATCGACTTCAATTTGCCACCTTTACATATCGTATTTGTGAAGATGTATCACAAGGGTTGTTTAAATTTTTTATATATAACTGTAACCATGATCCGTAGCAGTTTGAGCTGGCAAAAATTTAAAACCTACTTTAAAATTAACATTTTGGGGCTCGTAAAATATAATTTTAGTGAAAATTGTTTGTATTCCTCTATTTATCTCCTGCTTCTTAGTGGTTTATTTTTAAGTCCACTTGGGCTGTCACAATTTGTGCTCTGCTTTCAGGAAGTAATCGTTGGAAGATGTTAACTTCAATTGAAGTGCTTTCTTTTCACGTTGCAATTTAAGAATGTTCCTCCGTAATTTTCTTTACCTAAGAGTATTTGAGCTGCAAGCTTGAGTAGTTTTGGTATAGCTAGAGATGTTAACGGGCATTTATTGCTTCGCCAATATACCTTGCATCATTTGAATATTGGGTTTCAGAAATTGACACTTGTAATTCATTTAGGAATGGCAAGTGTTCACCACATACTCGTTAAGTTTTTAGAGTCGACATTTTTATGCAACAGATCAGACCTTCCAGATTCTGTTAACCATTCAAAACACCTACAACAAAATGTTTGTAATTTACTTAAAATTCTTGATGTAACTTAACTCGCCTGGTTAAATCTCCTTTGGGAAACCTGAAAAACTGATTCTACCATCATATTTAATAAATAAATAAATTCAGGTTATGGAATGGAGGCGCGAATTTTAAACTAATGGCATTTTTTTATTCAAATAATTTTATCGTGTTAGGTAATTTTAAGCAGCAAATAAGTTAAAAATAATCACCTGGATATACAAAATTATGTTTCACTCGTTTTTGTTAAACAACTATTCTTAGATTCTCAAAAAATTTGAAATTGTCCATTATTAACCTAGGTCAACAATAGAAAAAATTATTAACCACTAATAGAGAAATTCAACTTCTCAGTTGGCTAGGAGACGCAATAATTGTCCACTTCACAGCTAGTAGTGGAAAAAATTAATTTTATATTATGTATTATTTCTAAAATTGAATTTTTATTTTTTTAAATCAAAATTTTAACAAATTCAGACAAACAGATTTTTTTGTAAATCTTATACCAGGTAATCTTATTTCGTTTTTAACGATTCAAACATTCCTAGAATTTGTAAATAAAATGTTTCTACATATACAAATTTTTCAATTCAATTTAAACTAAAAAACTGTTTAGAAAATGAATCTTTTGCAAAAATTAGCATTTATTAGCCATTTCGTATAGTTTATGTGAGATTTATTTTAAACATTTGTAAATCGTGCTACTCAATAAAAAAATTGTCTTTTTAATGGCACGTTTTTATGTTGTAGATTATCTAGTATTTAAACGGGAACCTGAACTAGACATTTAAATAGAAAATTAATAGGCGTTGAAAGCCGTACGATTATAAAACAGCTAGAAGTTAATCATCGCAAACGAGATAATTCGTCATTTGGTGTGAAGACAATTTTTTTGGTAAGATTGTTTGCATTGTTCAATTATTAAATCTATAAAGTTTAACCTTACACGCGACTCATGAATTAAAAAAAAACACTAACATTTTAAATGGACTGAATATTGTGTAAAAGTAGATTTCAAAAGTATGATGTTCGCTACTATCCATAATGCGATAGGAAGGATATCGCAAATAATCATGCTGATCAACAATTAATACATCGTTATTGAGCCTTTAGAAGGTACATCGTTCAGTTTGAATTAATGATAACACCTAGATTTCTCATTAAAGAAATACTGTTCACAGATTCCATATACATTTAAAACTGAAAATATTTATACTATAAGTTTGCGCCCGAGCGATAGCGAGGGCTGGCAAAAAGTTCGAGACTGGTTAATGTACTTACATCCCATATAGTATATAACATTTTTCCCCTCCCTGTATTGAATGTTTACAAGAAAATGCTGGATATATTCTCATTAAATTATGAAGGCAGCCGTAATCCGTTGCCAAAGCAACATAAGTAGTTTTTATTTTATCAACAATTCATAGCGAAAACTTTGAAGAAGTCGAATTGTTTGATTCTGTGTCGACAAAATGGATGTTTCAGACATAGAAGAATCAGCGAATATTGCTTGTTCTACTACCGAAAAAGTCGAAAAAAGGTATGAAGCAGCACCTTTAAGAATTGGTGTCAAAGCAAGACGGCTACTGCAGTCTCAGAAACCTTGTTTTTGGCGTATTTCCACTAGAAAAGTGCTTTATTGAAGTCCCCATCAAGCTTATGGTGTGAGTATTCGATGTTGAAGCCCACCCTTTTTATAGAGGAAAATATAGATATTTCTAAGTATTCAAAACTTCGAGCATTTTTGAAGAGAAAAAAAGATGGTTATAGACCCAAAATATCGAATGTGTTTAACAAGGAGGGTGTGAATGAACTCTGTGAAATGAAAATGGACAATGTTAAAATAAGTCAAGAAGTCATAATTGTGACCATTCCTGACTCCAAAAATGAAATGTCAGGTACATTTACAGTGACAAAAGTGACGACACTCAGGTTTGTCATTTCAAAATAATTCAAAAGTACATTGATACAAGATCCCACATGACGACTATTAATCGGTGCTTCTTTATGCGATATCAAAATGAAAAGTGCTTAAACCAGCCTGTCGGAAAAAATACGTTTTCGTCAATTCCAAGTAAAATTGCGAAATTTCTAAAGTTTGAGAACTTCAAAATGTTTACTGGACACTCTTCTAGAAGAACGTCGGCAACAAATACTGCAGTTGATGTATTAGCTATCAAGCTACTATTGCGGAAAGTTACGTAGCTGAGAGCCTCAACAACAAAAAGGAAGTAGCGAATAAAATTTTATACAATAAGACCCAGCCAGAAGTCTCTTGCAGTGCTTCAACACTGACAGAAACATTGGTTAGAAATGAAAGATCTGTGGAGTCAGAAAATGTAATACACATCGAGAAGAAACGAGAAAACGTGTTTCCCAATTTTGTTAATAATTATTCATTTCAATTAATATCATCGGATTTGTGTCCGGATTTTTGTAATATGTTGATGAAATCAAAAATTAAAGGTACTTATAATAATTTTAGATTATTGTTTCCCTAAGGATGTAAGTTGACTTACATCCTGTTGTTAAGAGCAACAATAGCTTGTTGAGTAACTTTTACTTACATTTGTCAAAGCAGTGTCAAAATAGGTTGCTTACAATACCGGAAAGGGAAAATAATTAACCAGTTCTGGCTGGCGGATACTGTCGCCCTCCGAACTATTGAATTGAGTAACTCCATGTTATGTTCGTTCAAAAAATTGATAATATTTCTACAGATTTAAGTGTATCAGTCAAAATGTGAAGAACATGTACAAAAAATTAGCTAGTTAAGCCTCAAGAAAGCACCTACAAAACATTAAATAACACATACCATTAGGTTAGGATTAGAAAAACAGTTGGGTTGGGAAAAAGAAATCAAACAGTGTACAAACAGGGTTATCAACTAAGATCATTCTTAATCTTCGCTTTTAAACAAAAATGATAGGAATGTATCTCAATTTAATGAGAAAATATTTCTAGAAATTACTGGGTACATAGTTTTTCAAAACGAGAAATTTTCTTGAAAAATGGATCACAGTTAAAGCCCCCTTCAATAAAGAATAATTAAAATTCAACTAAATCCTATATAATAATAACAAAATTAAAGTTAATTTCAACAATTTTGAAAATACGTTTTTCAACTTTCCAAAACGAAAAAACGAAAAACAAACAAGCCTTTAATCTTAGCTCAACGCATAGAAAATAAAATTGATGAAGGTGACATTGGAGGTGCTGTCAGAATGCTTTCGTCTGTTTTCTTGTCCTTAATCCTTAGCTAGACTTAAAAAAAACATCCATATCCTTCTAAGCCTTGTTCCACCCAGGTCCCTGTTGAAAACGACGAATGCCTAACCTTTCTGTTGCTTGCATTGATAACACTGGTCTACAGTGGTTTTGTTGCCCAGGATATAAGATCGATTTTGGATATTTTATGCTCACGATTCATGAAAATATCGATGATTTTGTAAGATTTGCTCTGGTTTATTTAAAAAAATTATTTTTATTTTGCGTTACAAGAATCAGAAAACTTAAAACAAAATAACATATATATTAATAACGTCAGTTATGTTTTGATAAATAAGGGATTTTACATCGAGTAAAAGAAAAGAAAATGTCGAAAACAGGTTATATTTCTATAAAACGCCTTTTAAGAGCTTTTCTTTATAATTTTCCAGCGGACAATCTCTTTTAAGGACCAGCAGTAATCTGCCATCATGTGGCTATCCCATCGACCCTGATACCTTTCTTCCATCACTTTTAGATCCTGGTGGAACCGCTCTCCTGTTCCTCACTATAATTTCCTAGATTATCCGGAAATTTGTCCAGATGATTGCGGAGATAGTGTAACTTGATACTCATATTTGCTCCAAGAGTCTGAAAGTTTGTCAGCATACTTCGCACAATTTCTTCATAATTTGGTGCTTTATGGTTACCTAGGAAATTTTCAACTACCAACACGAAACTTTTCCAAGCTTCACTTTCCGAATAGTCATAGCTTTGATAAAATCTGTATCTTTCATCAATTGCCGTATTTGAGGACCATCAAATATTCCACCTTTCAACTTTTCCATACTAAGCTTCGGAAATTTTCTACAAATGTAATTGAAACAATCTCCTTCCTTGTCCAACGCTTTCACAAATGCTTCATCATTCCTAACTTGATATGTAATGGTGGAAGTATGATTTTGTCTCTGCTTACCAACGGCTCCGTGATTACATTGGCTTTACCGACCGTTAAAGAATTTCTTACAGGCCAAACATCTTGTTTCCAATGAAGTTGCTTTGCTCTACTGTCCCACATGCAAATGAAGCAAGGGTATTTCGTGTATCCACTTTGTTGACCGAGTAAAAATTAACCATTTTGAAATCCACGCAGATCGACCATTGATGCTCCGAGTAATTAATTTTTCTAAAACTAATTTTATATTTTCGTATTCTTCTTTGAGTTTTGTAGAATGGGCAATCGGAATTGATGCATATTTATTTCCATTGTGCAGTAAGACGCATTTTAAACTTCTTTTACAACTGTCAATAAATAGGCGCAACTCAGTAGGTTTGTATTCCTTTGAGCCCATATCCAGAAGCAGCTTCGCGACATCATTACAGTACACTAGTTCCTCATTTTCACTAAAGTATTGTAGTAACTCACTTTCGCGTGTTCTATATGTGGTAATTGTTACCATCGGTGCTAATAAATTTCTTTCTTTCAATCTTGAAGCTAACAGTTCCGATCCTTTTTGATAAATTCAGATCACGTATTAAATCACTGAGTTCATTTTGAGAAAATAACTTTGGCGTAGATGTTTCACCCTCCCATTCACTTCCACTGGTAGACTGTACAGATTTCTGTGAATTTGGCAACATCATTGTTTCTGAGGGTATCCGAATTACTTTTGAAACGTATATAGGCCGCTGAAGATTTTCATTGTGTAAACAGGACATTTTGTAGACTGTAAATCTGGATATTCCACGTTTGGTTTCGATTAAAACCTTTCGCATCTACTACGCAAAAGTAACAATCATCGAAATGATTTTTAGGCTCCATCCAGATCATAGGAATACCAAAATCTAATCCAGCACGTTCTCCTTTCCTCCACAACCGTAAAGACTCAACACAAGACTTACAGACTTTATGAGGAACCCATGCCTTATCTAATTTATCCATTTTAAAACCGAAATATTCGGCATAAGTCTCCTTGACGAAGTCTGTGATATTTTTCTTTCGTTTTTCGTTATATAAACCCCCACAAATATAACAAAACAAATCAGTACTATATTTACACTTCTTCGTGATGAACTCATGTTTTAAAAGACAAGAAAAATATATTAGAATGAAAATTCAGTAAACGAAACAAAGTATTGACACACGGCAACTTATACAGATGCACGTCTAAGTACTTCAATATGTCGAATAACTGAGATCAGCTGTTCTGCTGGATATGGGCCTAAGCGCGGGATCACGTGAGATTTGTATGCGCGAAAAAGGTGCGCAGAACCCTAATCATAGCTGGAAAATTTTTTATTGCAATCAAGCCGATAATTGATCAAAATATAAGATATGCAATATAATCATGAAAACAAGAGCACATCCAATAATTTCATGAATAAATTCCTAATCTGGGCGCTTGAAAACATCAAAATTTGCTAAGATATCCAGGGCAACAAACATTTTTTTTTGTAGAGCTGTGTAATCCAAAGATCTTACTTCACATGACAAAACTAAGCAATCGTAAAATCAGGCATAAATGAAGACTTCCGCTCTTACTTTTTCGATGCATCCCTTATAGGGGAGAGAGGTCCATAGTGGGACATGTTCCACAGCGAGGTAGTAAAATTTCTGAGACTTTGGCAACACCGCTGTCTACGCCCCTTCACGCTAAATTCTGGTTTCACGTATCAGATATGACAACGAACTCTTGTACCGATTTGTAAAGCGTTTTTTGTGAAAGTCAAACACAACATTATTGTTTTCGATTATCATGAAAGTGACAAGAGTTACTATTTTAACGTTTCCTCCTCATTCCAGCAATAAACTGCAACCATTACACGTGAGTTTATTTTTCATTTAAAGCACACTGCAATCGAGCGGCCGACTCCTGACTTATGCATCACCCTGGCGTTCCAATGACTATCTACGATATACCAGAGTGTATTACCAGCGCATTTCACTATTCCATGACTCCGATTAACATAATATCAGGCGTTTGTAAGTCAGGTATTTTTACTATTACTGAATCATTAGTAGAAATAGCAACCAACTGCAAGAGGATGTTACTACTACAAATATTGGTGTTTTAAAAACACCATCTCCTGTAGGTTTAGGTACATGAAAATGATTCAGTCGCTTAAAGTATAACAACAAAAGGATTTATAACCCCTCAGAAGTTTCGAGGATTTCCCAAAGCGGTTCAGAGAAAACAAGTGCAAAATAGAAAGCGCGGCAAAAGTTTTATTTCAAAAGATACCGGGGAAAGTTAGGAAACAAAAAGTGCCGAACAACTCAAAGCTAGAGCAAAAGTACTAATGGCAAAAAATTATTGAGTCGGAAACTAGTTCATCAAGCAACGAAACAGAATCTCTACATAGCTCATCTAAATATAATGTGGACATGGATGCTCCTATAACAGGATTTGAAGAACTACATAAGAATACCGCCATCAACGACTACGTGCTTGTGAAGTTCGCTGGTAAAAAATCATAAAATACTTTGTTGGAAAAATTTTATGATATAAGTTATCTGCAAAGAAAAAATAACTCAAACAAATTTTTCTACCCAAATGTTCAGAAGTTGCTAGTGTTTTGTCGGTTCCAACAAACAAAAACAAAACCAATATGTTCTGTTTGAAGTAAATTTTGCCCAGTTAGATGTGCAATAAATAATGTCTTATTGTGGAACATATTAAGTGTCACTAAGGACCAGCTAATATTTCCTAAGTTTTTTAATAAAATGAAGATTAAGTTACATTATAAACCATTTTTCATAAATAAATGTATAGAAAGTTTAAAAAAAATCTAAGGTAAAAAAAAATCGCCTCACTGTGGATCACTTTCTTCTAGTCTTAACCAAAAAAAGCGGCAAAATAAGACACTTTCACACCTCTCGTAGCCAAACTAGCATTGGAAAAGTAAGAGAACAAATGAGTAAGATATGCCAACCTCACCAACTCGGCTTTGGTACAAAACAGAGATGTGAAGCAATAATCCACTCTATACGTACATATCCCAAGCTGAATTCCTCTACCCAGAAAGTCATCTTAAAAATTGCCTATAAAAACGCTTTCAATTGAATCGAAAGAATACATTAGTACATGCAATCAAATCAAAAATTCCTCAATTCTGCCATTTCATGTGGCATGACTATAGTCAACTAAATCAGTCAGGTTACCATCAAGGAAAACCTGCTGGAACCCTTACCTTTCTGTCTAGGAATCAATAACATAGTTGGAAATCTGAAAAGTGCACTAAACGTATTCTACTTCGAAGATGGAATACTCGGAAATACTAGGAATTTAACTTTGAACAATTCAGTCAAGCTCCATCGAATCCCATGAAAATTCGTGTTATAATTTTGCTCTAATCTGGATCGTCAAGTTGTCGATAAATTCGAAAAAGTAGCAATGAACCTTCAAATGAAAAGTAATGAAAACTTTACACTACTCAGAGCAGCGATACCTCAAGAGGCAGTAGTCAACATATTTAAAAAGAAAATACATGAAATCAAAAATTCATATAAGACTTTAAAGTTTAAACCATATCAATCCATGTGGCTTATTTTTTGCTAAGAAATTGTTTAGAAATTTCTAATTAGCCCTAGTAATAGTGGTGGAAATTTAAAACCTTTTTATTAAGTTAAATTCGATTTTAAATTCGTTTTTAGGTTTGTTTAATGTGTCAACTCAGTTATTTAAAAACTTCTAATTAACTCTAGTAATGATGGTGGGCAATACAAAACTTTTTATTAAGTGTTGTCCGTTAAATTTGATTTCAGATTCGTTTTTAGCTTTATTTAATGTGTTTTAATTAATGTCGAACAAACAATTAGCAAATGATATAAACGTATACTTTACAGACTTTACAGTATTACCAAAGTATTACTATTGAGGTGACGTTGCCACATTGATAACCGTTGCTGAGAAAACGGTTGCTAACTTCACAACGGTAAGAAAAGGAGTCAAACCTGTGGCTGAACATCCGCAACCATAGATATATTTATCGATAATACTAGTTTTCGAATGGTTATCGCACTTGGTTTAGGTTGCAAACTATGTCAAGAACACACTTGCTTGTGTGAAAAATTTTGGACGTCTATGGACATCATGTCCTCAGCTGCAAGAAGAGTACCTACTAGTCGTCATTAAACGACATTTCTTTCAATTTTGGAACCTCCAGGAGATGAGAGCGGATGGTATGACGATTATTCCGTGGTTCCGCTGCTGAAGCAGTCGTTACAAAGAAGCGGAATAAATACAAAGACATTATCGACAATTTCGATTTTGTAGCATTGCCTTTAGAGACTAGGAGTCCTTGGTCCAACGAGGCTAAGAAGCTCGCCTCCAAACTCCGAAATTGGTCCATTCACTATCCAAGTTACTTTATCAAAGTATTTCATTTAATTAAAAATAACATTTTCAGAAAGACATAACATTAAAAATTCTTCAAAAAAGTAAAAGTCAAGAGCATCCCCGTACAAACAAAGAAAGCCGAAACTAATAAATCAAGCACAAATTTAAAATAAATGGAAAATTAATATACGTAAAACCATAGGTGCACCCATAAGTTTTAAAAGATGCAGAGGAACGATTTTGGGTTACTAAGAAGCGAATACGATCCAGATCCATATAATTTTTTAATTGAGGTCCATAATCGCAAACGGAAACAAATTCGTTTTAGCTTAACCAACGAGTCTCATTACTAAACAAACTAAGACAAAGTTTAAAATATTCCCATGCCCCACATAAACAATTTTACTGCCTACCTATGGTGACATCGCAATTAAAGTATTTCCCACATAACATAACCCACTTAAACAATCTTCAATTAATTAAAACCTAAATATAAATATTAATAATACTCGTAAAGTAAAACCATTAACATTAAAGGTAATTATAAGTTCGTTGACATAATCGCTTATTTAAATGAGTGGTTTGGTCGTCTAACAAACATTATAAATTAATTTTCAAGTGCAGAACTAATTATTTTGTTTCAGCACGCAAGAGAAAATCAGAAATATGGACACGCTTCGGATGCTTCATTATTGCGAACACGTATGGAGTGTAATAATAATTAATTGTTATAAAAAACATACTTGTACATTGATGATTAGATTTTTTTATTCAAAGATTAATTTACCAGAACTGAAATATTTGAAACGTTAAGTATACAATAAATTAAAAACCAGATGTTAGAGTATTTAATTTTTAATTGTATTGGATAATTAACCAAAGTAGAAGAACATAAAAGATCTAGTCTTATGATTAGCAACTATACTAGTATGGAAAAACACGAGAATATTATAAGTATACTTCGTTTCTCGGATTAGTTGGAATTAAGTTAGTCAATTTTAATTAATATGAAAAACGAAGTTCCAGAATAAATTGTTAAAATATTTCCTATTGACCCAAAGGAAGTGTGACACAAGCTGTCCCGATAAACCTTTCCACCTGAATATTTTGTATATCAAATTTTGAAAAAATTCCAACAACTGGTCGAGTTTTAATTTGAGTGAAACATCAATTCTACTTCTAATTTTCATTCGTTGAAAAGATTTTTCCTTATGAAATACAAAGTAGAGAAACTGCTAGAATTTTCAAACCATTCTGAGCAAAAAGATTTAATTTGTTGTAGATAATAGACTAAAATGTTGATGGAAACAAAAATAGAAATGTCTATGTAACCAAGAAAAATGCAAACTTTCATTGCGGTCAAAGTAGACAAATTCAAATGTGAATTTGCTTTTGGTACACAATGCGGTGTACTAATTCAAGTTGGTAAGTAAACCGCAAAGTTTGCATATCAAATTTGCAAACAGTGTATAAATTATTCTGATGCATTAAAATTAATTGATACCAAATGTGGGTTTTCATAGTATAATTATCATTCAAGTTAAGAAATATTTATGAAAAAAAAGAGCTTTGTGAATTGGAAATTAATGAGATTGCTTATCGACATCAACATTTACGTTTTTGAATATTCCTTAAGCCGGTTTCATTTGCATGGAGTGTCTACTAAAAGTACATTGACTCTGTTATAATACAAAAAACGGAAAAAAAACGACGCATAACGTAAAATATTTATCCAAAAATTTGACATACCAACTAAACGACTTAGGTAGCTTCTGCCCGAGTATTGTATGATAAAAAAAAAGATGACATCAAGAAATGTCCATATTTTGAATTTTCGAAGTTAGTTCGAATTTGTAATCTTAGACGATAACGTTTTGCTTGATATCGTAAGAACATCTTCAGGGGAGAAAATTTTAAATCAAACTAAAAAAGTTCAAACTAGCACATCAACCCAAAAATTCCCATTAATTGAGCCTAACACAATCTAAAAGCAATATGTACTTTTGTTACTTATAAGTACTGACATTAAAACTAGATTCACGAATATTAGGCAACGGTCAAAGCGGCGACTCCGACGTAATACATAGAAAAAACAAAGACAGTTCTAAGTTAATTGAACACAAAAATAAATATTCTTTGTTTTATAATTACGAAGATAATAGCTATCGAATTACATCATATTTTGCAAAAACTGCTAAAATTAATTAGTGACCGATTACTTTTACATGAAAAATGTAGAATGACCCTTCAGAGCTCTACGAACTATGTATTTGTATCAGTCAAATTGAAGAAAGCGGCATTTTGAAAAGAAAACATATGTTTAAATTGGTGCACGATGTTTAAAGCTTTTCACTTTAAAAAAACGTTTTTCTTCAAGCAACATCAAAACTGCATATTATTGAACTACTGGCAGACGCTAAAAAGACTTTTTACTGTCTAAACATTAAAAGCAACATTTCTTTTGTTTTCACAAATATTCTTTATAGCTTGGTACTTCGGTTTTGTTAATATTATCGTGTTGTGTGCCAGATAGTACAAGTCTAAGCCCTTTTTAATGGAAATGAAGAAACAAAACTTGGCAGTTAATTGGCTTAAGGCAAAGTTTCGCAACCCAGTGTAGTTGCTTGATCACGCCTAAGCCAAAAATTAAGATGAGTTTCGTAGAAATTGTAACTATTATCTGTGTTATTATGTACGTGACAGTCAAGTACCAACCTAATTCGTCGAGAATAGAAATGTACTATAACACTCTAGAATCTCGAAAATTTAAGAATAACACATGAAAACCACCAATAAACACTTGCAAAAAAAAAGAGTATATTTCAGTTGGAGTTAAAAATATAATTGTTTCGCTTAATTTGCTGACTCGCTTAACGCCTCGTCAACTAACTTTTAAGGTCCAATTATATTGTTTAACTGCTAGTCAAATAATCTGTATAATAACTGTTTATCGTAACAACGAAAATTACATAGAATGTTATATTTAGGGGTGCTCAATTTAGTTGGGGCTTCTAGCAGGAGTGAGTGTTGAATTCACAAGTTCATTAAAACCTACTTTCTTATTCGGCCGACCTTTGTAACGGTACACACTGTATAATCCCGATTGTGACTCACCGTGTATGCGTACTTTAAGTTTGTAATGAAAGGGGGGACCGGTGGCGAAAAGAAGATGGGGAAGCGCGCGGGTGACTGTAAGAAAAAAAAAGAGAGGTTAGGTGGTCTCTGAAGAGACGAAGGTAAAAACCCACATAAAAGATAGAAAAGTGTATAGATTGATTGTGTGAAAGAAAAATAATACGAGTGTTGCCTCAAAGAATAAAAAAATAAGGTGGTGCGACGAAGGTATAGTTGCGAAACAAGTAGAAGTTGCTGACGCTTAAGCGATGACCTTTCCTCGAGCCGGCCACCAACTGCGACATCAACAAATGTGCCATTTTAAGAGGTTAGATATATAATAACTATTTATATACCTATTAAGTGCACATTTGGTGTCATATTGATTGAACAATTGTGCGTTGTTTGAGAGACTTCGTGTTAAACTGTATAGTGCTTGCACTGCGAATGTTGATGTGCCCCCTTTTTGATATTCGTATATGTTCTTAATAAATAAGTTAATTTACGTTGATCTTTTAATGCATAAATTCCCCACAAGTCCTGAGAAAAGAAAGAAAAAAGAGCCCGGAGCTAAAACTTTATATTAAAAAGACTTGAAGATAAATACGAGAGTTACAATTGGCGTCAAACGTAGGGCTCGAAGGTGAATTTATGTAATAATTGATAGCGTTAAAGAAGAAAACTGAATTGGAAAATTGGTTGTAATTTGAGGCATTATTTTATACTTGTTCGCGGAAAACAAATCGTTTTTTTTACATATGCATATTGGTTCAATACACGATTATGGAATGAAATTTTGACTTTAGATCATAGAAATTCTCATAATTTGGACATTCAAGCATAACGGAGGGAACTTATTCTTATTTGTTAAAATTATATAAATAGATTTGACCCTGGCAGCAAATAAAGCGGATAACATTAACACTAATTTAATACAATAAATGCAATGAACTTAACGAGTACTAACATTATGAAAGAAATTAAGGAAACGAATAAAAAATTGAGGAGCCGAGCAGATCACTAAAACATGAAATTTTGAACATCATTGATGTTAATACCGGTAAACAAGACGCGAAAATTGAGTAACTTGATTTGAAAACACAAACCTATTATCAATCCAAGGTCATTCCGTTGGAGAATAAATTAGGTCAGTGTGAAGAGGAAATAGTAGAAATGGATAAAAACATTAACACTTTAGGGCGGATGATAGATTTAATCGATAATGACGCAAAAAAACGTCATTAAATGTACAGTTGTTCAGAGCGAAGGTAGACGACATACAAACTCGACCATCGATAATAGGATCGAGTGCACCTATTATTGTTCAACAGTCACCAGAGAAACCTAAATTTGACCCGGTCAGACGGTCAACGCATCCTATTAAATTCGCAAAAAAAATTGGAAAACTATTTAAGGAAAATGGGAACTGTAGACGAAATGAATACTGCCATTGAACCACTAGAAAGAGATGCTAGATTATGGGCAGACAGGAACGAAGAAAAGTGGAAAAGTTTCGAGGATTTTAAGAAGGATTTTGTCAGTTATTATTGGTCACAGGAGGAACAAGAAAAAGTAAGAGCTGCAATTTACGAGCCGAGGCAAGTAAGTAGAAGAAGTGGAAGTTTCTCGCATCACGTATGGTTTTGGGTAGACAAAACCCAACACCTACAACCCGCCATCCTAGAAAAAGTGCTAGTGAGCGCTCTAAGTAAGCTTTTCCCATATGACGTAGAAACAGCTTTGATCTTAGCCCGAGTAACGACCATTGACGAGCTACTAGAAGTACTCAAAGGGCTGGAGAACAGAAACGATAACCGTCAACAACGACAAGGAGAAGTGTTCCAAAGAAGAGATAACTGGATGAGACCTGAGAGTAGGAACTATGAAGAACCAAGAAGAGTGAACCGTGTGGAATTGCACAACCACAGGTCACCGATTTGAGGTGGTAGGCATGGAAGAGGTACTTATCGGCCGGTTTCACCAAACCAAGAGAGTGAAGAGGAAGTAGAGCATTCGGAAAACTAAGCGACCCGCGGCACCAAGCTCCAACTACTGCAAATAAGGGAACGGAGAAGCAAAATAGGTATGTAAATTACATAAAATTATATTATCAATCACTTAAAACCAATGTACAGAATATGAACGTTATTCAGGAATCTAATAAAAAAAACCGGGAGCAAATTATGTGCCTAAAATTATCGGGAAAATAGAAAGCATTGTACAACCATTATTAATCGATACCGGAAGTTCTGTGAGTGTCATATCGTCTGATTTGTTTGATGAAATTTTTAATCAGAACCCAAAGACATTGATCTTACCTGCAATCGGTCTATCAATACAGGGCGTCACCGGACGAATCAGTAAATTAAAGAAACAGGCCTTATTTTCCGTTGAAGTGGGGAGTTCAATAGAAAATATTGTGTTCCTAATTGTTGACAATTTATACATCCCAGCGATACTCGGAATGGACTGGATGATTGCAAGAAAAGCTAAAATTGATCTAAAGAAAAAACAACTAGAGTTTAAAACACAAACTGAAACAATTGTAGTACATTCATAGAAAACCAAGAAATTGAAAGGGAATCATTAGAATTAACTTTAGCCGGGAATGTAGAAATTGAAATTCAAGAATCGTCAAGATTTAGAGAATTGGTAGATGTAGATAAGAACGATGGCAAAACGGTTGAAGATATCCCGGAAATAATAGTTGACACTAGAGATCGATGGAAGCGAGAAATACCAGTAGAAGCAGAAAATTTTAAATGTCATTTTTGTTCCGCCAGATTACCTTTTAAAGAAGTACTTGAAAACCACATGAAAAGTCACGAAGTGAAAACTGTTAATGTAATGAAGGCAAGAAATAAGGAAACTTCTCTCACTGGAAAATTGATTGAAAATCACCGAGAAGCATTTTCGAAAGTAAATTGGAAATGGGAGATACAAAACCATTTGTAAAAAAATCATACCCAATCCCATATTCAAAAGAGAGGAGGCAGAAAAGAACTGGAAAGGGTGCTTAGTTGGGGGGTAATAGAGCGCTCAGACTTGCCGTTTTCTAACCCGATAGTAGTGGTTCAAAAGAAAGACGGGTCCATTCGGTTGTGCCTCGATGCTAGGAGCCTAAATAAATTTATCATTCCTGATCGTGAATCACCTCCTATTATAGAGGAACTGCTGCAAAAGTTTTATGGGGTATAGTATCTATCGTCAATAGACCTCACTTGCGGTTATTGGCAAATCCCACTTTCGAAAGAATCACGCAAATATACATCCTAGTAAACGGGCGCAGTTATCAATTTCGGGTTTTAGCTTTTGGACTAAATATATCGGTAGCAGCTTTTAAAAAATGTTTAGAACAGGTGTTAGGGACAGAAGTATTAGCGTTTGCAACAATTTATGTAGACGACATACTAATTGCGTCAAAGGATCTGTAGAGCACGAAAAACAGTTGTTTGGTTGTTTCACGGTTAAAAAATGCGGGGATGACCATTAAACTAGACAAATCTGAGTTTTTGCGGAATGACATTAAGTTTTTAGGTCATATAATTAGTCCTACAGGAATTAGAGTGGATCCAGACAAAACACAGGTCATTCAGAGATTTAAAGAACCAAGAAAAAGGAAGGAATTACAATCATTTCTCGGATTTTGCAATTATTATCGACGTTATATTAAAATCTATCAGAGCTAGTTAGTAACCTCACTCCCTTGTTGGAAAAAATAATAAATGGGAATGGAACAGTAACCATCAGAAGGCATTTTTAGGAATAAACGACAGTTTTATTAATGCGATTAGTTTAGCTCATCCCGACTTTGCAAAACCCTTTGGGATAGCGACAGACTCCTCAACCCAGGCAATCGGGGCACATTTATTCCAGGAGCAGGATGGTGAATTTAAAACTATTGCATTTGCCAGTCGTACTTTGTTGAGCACGGAAAAAGCGTATACCATTATAGAATTAGAATTATTAGCAATAGTGTTTGCCTGTAAAAAATTTAGGAGTTATGTGTTAGGATATCCCACCATAGTGATGACAGATCACAGAGCCCTAGAATTTTTATTTTCTTGTAAATTGACGAGCGCAAGATTGATCAGATGGTGTATGTACTTACAAGAATACAAAATTCAGATAAAGTATTGTAAAGGTAAAGACAACCTAATGGCGGATTTCTTGTCACGTTACGAATATGAGGGGGAAAAGAAGAAACAACCATTGACAATAGCTGCGTTGGGCAAGGAACCACAAAATGACTTGAATAAAATTTTGAAGAATTTAAAGGAAGACCAAACGAAAGACGCCCAAATCCATTGGCTAAGAAATGAATTAATCGCGAACGAATATGGCAAGCGTGAGGAAGTTGCTGCGAATTATATGATACATGACGACCTTCTATTCAGGAAGAGCAAAAGAGACGAAGAGTGGTGGCTGATTTGTATACCGGAGAAAATTGTAGCAGATTTGATATGGAAATATCACAAAATGTACGGGGATTTTGGGACAAATAAGTGTACGGCGCTTATAGAAGACACTTGCTATTTTCCGAGTGCCAGGAAGAAAATTGCAAAATTAGTGTCGTGGTGTGATCTTTGCCAAAAGACTAAAATTCATAATAGGCAACAACAAGGTCTGATGAAAAATGTAATAGTACAAGAACCATTAGAATTGTTATCGGTAGACTTGTTTGGGCCGTTGCCAGTTGGAAAAGGGGGTGTAGCACGAGATGTATTTACAAAATATCTGAAACTTTATGCAATCAAGAAAATAAATGTCAGAACTCTTGTCAATAAGATTATTAATGATTTCATTTCTACACTAGGTAAACCGAAAGCTATTTTATCAGACCATGGTACACAATTTGTCCGTACTTGTTGGAAACAGAATTTAGAACAGTTGAACATAAAAGTAGTTTATTCCTCAGTATATCATCCCCAATCCAATCCCATAGAAAGGGTAATGAGAGAGTTAGGCAGATTATTTAGAGCCTACTGCAAGCGAGAAACATAGTAGCTGGCCCATGTATATCGATGGAATCGAAAAATGGCTTAATTGCGTCAAAATGAATCGACAGGTTTTACCCCACACGAACTTTTAAAGGGGGAACGCCTCATTGAATCGTTATTGGCATTCCCTGTACGTCAGGATTTAACGCTCGAAACCAAAATTTTATTTGCTCGAGAAAAGTTTAAAAAGTCAGCCGCTAGGCGTAAGAATAAACATGACAAACGGGTTAAAGCGGTCAGGTTCAAATGTGGAGATCTAGTTTTAAGTAAAACGCATTACCAGTCATCCGCGATTGATAAAACACTAAAAAAGTTCTTCCATGTGTATGAAGGTCCATATATAGTATGTAAAGAATTAGGTATGAATTCCTATGTGTTAAATGATCCTGATACGAACCAATATAAAAGTACTCAAAACGTAGTATAAACCTCAAACCGTATATTAAAACCGAGTCCATATACGGCAACAAATGTAAAGTGGTGCCCAAACTTAAAATTGAAGAAACTGTGGTAGCTTAGATTTAGGTTATAAAATGTATAAATGTTTAGTGTACTGCCCTACTGTTAAAACAAGAAAAAAAAATTACTCATAAGTTCATAGAATGTATTACTCGTAATCATTTTTGGGGGTACTGTAACGGTACACACTGTATAATCACCGTGTATGCGTACTTTAAGTTTGTAATGAAAGGGGGGACCGGTGGCGAAAAGAAGATGGGGAAGCGCGCGGGTGACTGTATGAAATAAAGAGAGAGGTTAGATGGTCTCTGAAGAGACGTAGGTAAAAAACCCACACGAAAGATAGAAAAGTGTATAGATTGATTGTGCGAAAGAAAAATAATACGAGTATTGCCTCAAAAATTAAAAAATAAGGTGGTGCGACGAAGGTATAGTTGCGAAACAAGTAGAAGTTGCCGACGCTTAAGCGATGACCTTTCCTCGAGCCGGCCACCAACTGCGACATCAACAAATGCGCCATTATAAGAGGTTAGATATACAGAGGGGTCCAAAACGATGTACACAGTCTTTGACAGTAAATATCTTGGAAACAAAATGTCCTAGAGTTACAATTCTTTCGCGGTTGTGTAGTGCATTGTTTTCTCAACAGATAGTCATATGTGTTCAAAGTGACCACCATTAACAGCTATACAGCGTCGATGCCGCTGAACTGCTGATCGAACTACGGCTACCAGTGTGTCCGGTGTGATGGCTGCGCATGATGCTTCAATGGATTCTCGTAGTGCGAGAAGTCCAGTGGTGTTAGGTCTGGAGACCGTGGTGGGAACTCAATAGGACCTCTTCGACCTATCCAACGTCCAGGTACTGTGTTATCCAAGTACGCCCTTACATTTCGATGGTAGTGCGGTGGAGCACTGCGAGCTGGAGTTCTTACTGTCCGTGGTCGCCCCGTTCTTCCTTTAATCACATCTTTAACAGTCCCATCATTTTCAAATTTATACCGAATACGGGCAATTGTTCGACGTGTTGGTGGATCGGTACCAAACTCAGCCCGCCAACGTCGTTGTACCTCTTGAATGTTCTCAAACTTCCAATACCATTTCAGTACGGCCTTGCGTTGCTCAAAAGTCAGTCTTACAGCCATGTTGTTGTTTATACAGTTCGTTTGTTATTTTATTTGCACATGCGCATCACACTCTCATCATGTGACTCATAACCATTGCCATCTGTTGAGAAAACAATGCACTACACAACCGCGAAAGAATTGTAACTCTAGGACATTTTGTTTACAAGATATTTACTGTCAAAGACTGTATACATCGTTTTGGACCCCTCTGTATAATAACTATTTATATACCTATTAAGTGCACATTTGGTGTCATATTGATTGAACAATTGTGCGTTGTTTGAGAGACTTCGCGTTAAACTGTATAGTGCTTGCACTGCGAATGGTGATGTGCCACTCACCCCCCTTTTGATATTCGTATATGTTCTTAATAAATAAGTTAATTTACGGTGATCTTTTAATGCATAAATGCCTCACAAGTCCTGAGAAAAAGAAAGAAAAAAGAGCCCGGAGCTAAAACTTTATATTAAAAAGACTTGAAGATAAATACGAGAGTTACACCTTTTTCAAGGCAACTAAAAAAAAAGTAAAAGTATCAAAATGAACTTAGACTCACATCTTCTTCTTTTTAGATACCTTGAAAAAGCTTACACGCGGTAGGCGGAACGTCGGCGGAATAAGAAACTAGGTTCTAAGGCTCAATTAAATTGAGGACCCCTAAAAATAATGAATAAGTAATATAGAAGTTAACATTTGAATATAATGTTATTCTATTTATTAGTTTTGTTTCATTATCATTATTAAGTGATGAATATGTGTCTCATCTTATGTAAATTAATGAGACCTATCGAGTTAGTAAAATAACTTAATAAATTGACAACGTATTCCGATCCATAATTTGTCGCTTTTTTGCCGTTAATTAGTTGTGGAAAAAAATGTTGAAGCTTTCCTTTCATCCTCGCCAATTTTGCATACTAGTTGCTAGGTACTTTTTAACTAGATATAAAACCGCTGAAGTTTGATTTGTACGAATCTACTTTAGGAGGTAATAGTTTAAACTGACAGATTCAATCAGATGACTCAGGTGAATAATTTTTGGAGGGACACGATCGAGGTACCTTTCTAAACAAAATAACTGGTATTACCATTAATCTGGAAGAGCATAAAGAAAATAGATTTGAGTTATCCCGAAATTACTATGGTATGAAATTGCACACCAAACGTTAACTTTTAACTTTTTTTAACATGTCATTTTGACGGTTGTCATGAAAACGAAAATTATTTTTTGGAACTAAATTTGCTTATTTTTTGATGTTCCTCTATAACGGAACCGAAATTTGAAACAGTGACAATGGATTCAGTCGTTTTGGAATAAACAAAAAATGTTGTAAAGAATACATTTTTCTCATAAAACGTAAAATAAAAAAGTTTTTCCTCTTGGCAACCTCATCCGTGGACATACGGTATATCGCTAGAAAGCAACATGTCTAACTTTGTAAATTCGTTTTGAATTTCCTCTACTTCCTTTGTGCGCTGATTTATTACTAACGACTTGCTAACAATTTCTGTCTCTTTTAAAACTAAACAAATCCACTCTCAATATTGATCGACTTTGCTTACTTAAACTCAAAAAAAAGGACCACTTTCAGAAATCAACTTAAAGAAACTTTAATAAAGTCGGTTTCTTTATTTTGCTCGCACTCTAAATAAAGTCTTTCTATTTTAATTTAAGTTTCGTTTAGTTAAAAACGGATTTAAAATATTTACAAAATCGAGCGGTTCTTAATTACAATTCGGTCGGTTGTATAAGAAGTAAATAACATCAAATACAATGTTTAATAAAATAACATCTTAAATAGAAATATTGTTAGTAAATTTCTGTAATTAGTATTTTGAAATGAGAATAAAAAATATAGTACAAAGAGTCTGCAATTTTAATTTAAAGTTCAACGTGGTTCAAACAATATTTGTTTCTTGATTAATTTTGTTTATACACTGCGATGAGCATGTTATTGAGATTATTAGAAATAACAATTATGAAGGTAATACTAATTAGGAAAGTTAAATATTATAAAGCTTTCATTAATGTTTTAAATAGTTTTTTTGTTATTGACAAAAAAGTGAAGCAAATGAAAAAGCAAAATTAATTTGTTATTGTTATGCAAAACAAAAACTTTTTTTATATTTTCATTAAATTAAAATCACCACTTGATGACACCACTTTATCAACAATTATTTGAGCATGCAGATTCATATCTACTTAGTTTTACCATTGGTTTTACTAAGGAAATAAGCACTAACAAAGTTAAAAATTATTTTAGTTGGTTATTTAAGTAATGATTATTTTGCAAAAAGTGTAACACCCGTTACTAGAACTATTAGTGTGTGAGATGAATCTGATCCAAATTACATCAACGTAGTATATTCAACAAATACTGTTCATCTTCTAGTCGTTTTCGCTGGTTTTTAGAAATTTAAAAACTAATGTGTTTCAGCGGTCGAAAGGAATTAAAAATTTTCGTTTACATAATTCAATATTAGAAATATCTGGGCGAATACATTTAACAAACAAAAAAAATGTGCAAGGTCCAGGTGTAACACCCGTTACATTGTCACAAAATAATATTAATTGAATTAAAATAAAATGAGTTACAGGTTAGGCGAAAACCAAAATCCAAATTTTGGCTGATATACGTAGTACAATATCTAACATTTGTCGACAATTAAAAGAATAAAAGAACTAAAATATTGGACCACAGAAATTTCTTCATTTTTTTTAACTAGATCTTTAAGCCTTAGGGCAAGTTGCGCCAAGCTTGGTTAAATTTAATCATTCATTAAAACAACTAGAATAACGATAATATCAAACGCTGTGAAACTGCACTCGAGTACTGATTTACAATGCACAACCCACACAGTCAACATTAATGAAATGAATGAACTCACTTTAAGAGATAGGGAAATACGTAATATTTTCCCGTATTGCCTTAACGGGAAGATACACGGATGATTTTTGTTTTCTGCACATCTTCAATGATATAAGTTTCATTCCTCTGCTTTTATAATATTATTAAAAGAAAATTACATCCATGTTCACGTAGATATGTAGTAAGTAAACACATGAATAAGAAAGAATGTACGCGAAATCAAATAAATTGAACCCTACGTTAAATGTTGTATGTTGTACTTTCTGCAGTATTCAATTATAATCGGTTCAGATCAGAGCATAATTAATTTAAATTTGACTATAAATAGTAATTAATTTAAAAAGATTGGGAATTTTTAGAATAATGTGTGAACTTCCACGAAGAAAATAAATGAAAACAGTCGATAAAAGTAAAAATTTAATGTCGATGCACATTATCCTCCATAAAAGGTTGTCGAGTAGAATGGTTGCGACCAGAGAGTCCTAAGAGTGTAGAAGTTGACAGTTTAAGAACTGAAGTATAATTATAAATGTCTTTCTTTAAAGACAAGATTTAACTAGCTTGTACATTGTGGCAAATCAAACAGTTTAAATGAATTGTAGACCGTATGATCAATGTGTAGATAAAAAAAAGTTGGTACCAAGAGCATCCGCTGGATGGATTTGTATATAGTAAGTTTCTAAAATAAACCACCTTACTAGCAATATATAAAAACAAGACAAACACAACTCAAGATGAGATCCCCGAGGAACACCGGATGATGGTAGTTTCATTGATTCTTACCAAATATTTTGGGGAAAGATCCCAAAATGCCAAAATATTTCCGATTACCTAAAGGCTCATAAGTAAATATGGTTGAAGAATTGCTTCAATACTTTGGATACTTGCGAAAAAAAATAAATTGTAAAAGAGTAATAATTAATAAAAGGTAAACCTTCTACCACATAATCTGAGCCAACTGCCTACATTTCCTTTAAATTCAGCAATTTCTCAAGAATTTGATCAACAGAAATTAAAATAATTATTTGTATCGTAAGTTCAGAAACAACACCCTATTTCATCACTAACAGAGTCAAAAGTGTTGTTATACAGTGTTGTTACACACCAAACTAAGGTATTTAGCTTCTTCTTCTTCCATCTATAATATAGACATCTTGCCTGTTTCTTTAAAGTCTTCTATGGCTCTATTTCATTTGCAGTAACATTATCGCTCCATCTCGGTCTCGGCCGTCCCGTACTTCTTTTGCCTGTTGGTGATTTGTCTCGTGCTACTATTCTTTATTCGTCCATTCTGTTAATGTGCTCGTTCCATTAGTGTTTTTTGTTTAGTAGTAGCCAATCATTAACGTTTTCTACTTTACATGTTCTTCTTATATCTTCACTTCGTTTACTAACCATTAGTGTTTTCCCAGTAATTCTTCGTGGCACTTTAATTTCGCCTGTCTCCAATATTCTTTTTGTATTTGATGTATCTACGAGTTTCTGCGTTATATGTACATTTTTCCATAATGTAACGTTTAGGTATGCTTCTATTCTTAAAGACTTTGTCGTTTATTGTCTTACTTCTGATTTTACCACCATATCCAAAGATATCAACTTCTAAGTATATGAATTTCATTTCTTGCTGTATTGTCTGTTGGTCAACCATTAGTTTGCATCTGATGGATCTTTTAGACGTCATATATTGTGTTTTAGGTGTAGATATCTCCATATGAAATGACTAAGCTGTGTAGTTAAATTGATATAGCATAGTCATTGGAGATCATCTTCGTTTTCAGCTGTTAGCACTGCATCGTCAGCATAACATAGAATTGTAACACTGTACTCACTCATTTGGTACCTATTAGGTTCTATACGTTCTTTATTATCTCAGCCATAACGATGTTAAGTTTTCTATTACTTTGATGAAGTTCTAATGTATTTTTTGTTATTTGTTTTTGTTTCTCCCAGCTCTTATTGGATTTCCATATATTTTTGTTTTTAACCTATTTCGATATAACTGATATCTCGAAGTTGTGTTTGATGTAAACATCCATTACTTACTACGTAATCAATTGTTGATCTATGTCCTCTTGTGTCCTCTAAGGTAAATTTGTATTGATTTTTATGACTGAAGTAGGTGTTATTTATTCTAAATTCATTTAGGGGACACAAGTTAATCAGTAATTCATTAAATCGTCGTTTGATCCGTGATTTTGTTTCTTGTCTGCGTAGTTGCTGGATAGATTGAGCAGCTCAGCGACTATGTTACCGCATGAAAAAAAAGTCAAAACATACTCACTTTGCCTCGGAACCATATTTTTAGCATCATTGGAAAGACCTTTTGACTATGATCAAAATGAACTAAACACATTTTATAATCGAAGAACGAGTGAAAATCTAGTGTTTTTCATGTCCTATATTTCTATTCGGGTGCTTATTAATCTGAGTTACATTGAAAGCATTTATAGAATTTAAAATCACGATTTGTTCATCGCGTGTTTACATTTATTATTTAATAATTAAAATGTCTAATTAAAATGACTCAAAAAAACCGAAATAATGAAATCATTAACCAATATTACTTAACGGCTACCCTTACGGTGTTTAACATGAGCCGCTAATGTTCATGTGCATGACATTCCCATTTCCCAACTGTCATTGTCAAAACGAAACGCAACGCATGTAGCAAAGCAAAAGCGCCGTAGGTACAAAGATTCAACTCATTATTGTCCCGCTTTAATATACAATTTTGCTAGGAAATCGAAATTATCAGCAAAAATACTCTAATCCAAGAAATTCGAAGACAATTAGTTTGCAAAAATAAATGGTAGTGTATGTTACATCAGCGTAAAAATTCTTGGTGGTCCAGTAAATGAGAAAAAGAACTACGCGCTTACAAAAATTCAAAAATCTACAGACAAGCAGCAAACTTGAATTACATTAACCCATTAGTGCATACAGTTTATCTGTGTTTTAAAATAAAAACAAATAAATCTTTTATTTTTAGTCAAAATCAAAGATACTTTAACAAAAAAAAATTTTTTTTTGACATTTCTCCAGAAAAAATGTGCCCGTTTTAACGGACACTATGCATACACTTCCGACAATAAAGTTTATTTAAAGAAAACTAAAAACTATTTTGTATGATATATTTTAAAACACTGCTTTGGATGGAGTGCACAGTTGCATTTTCTCACATATGAAATGTGCTTTTTAACCACAAAGTTTGCATCTGCCTTCGGTTTCGTTGTACACTATCAGATGGTTCCATTCATCGTAACGTATATTCTCGCTAGGTGGTCGGACCAACTTTCCTCTTGATGATGGTGTCCCGTATGTTGTTAGTAAATCCAAGGCACTAGACCTTCTGAAGATCAAAAGACTTGACGCTAAATTATCATTTTGTCGAATCTTCCTCATAAGAAGCGTTTGAAATACAAACATCTAACAAATAGACAAAAATAGGCCACCATCATTATCTCTGTCTTATTCGGGTGCGATAAGTTGCTACTGCTTGGTCCATTTTGTCTACTCCTCCCATTCCCCTGTTGTAATGGGCTATCGGTTTTGGTTGGACAACAGCAATCTTAGCCCTACTGTCGCGTGAATATCTGTTACAGGTTCTTTCTTCAACTGGATCATAATTAGTTATGCATGTAACTGTTTTATTATCTTTCCATCTCATTAGTGATATTTTATTATCAGTATCTATTCGATAATCATAGCTACCCCGTGGCTTTTTATCCGTTGTTTTGACATCGGTTAGAGGACATTTGCTAGTTGGTGAATCTTGAATGGTTCCTGTTGCACAATATCCTTTTTCTGAAAGATGTTTGAAAAGATCACTCGATGAAAAATAATTAACAAAAAAAATATTGAATCCTTTATGAGGAGGAATTTTTGCTGTACTGATAAGTGAAACCACCGTATCACCTCATATGCCAAAAACTTTGTTATCATTATTACCTTTTCCAATGTATATATCAAAAGCTAGCAAGTACCCAAAACTCGTACAACAAGCCCAATTTTTGAAACTTAACCTTATCGGCTTTCCTCTAATATACTACTTAGCATAATGCTTTCCATAATAGGGTATCATGCTTTCATCTATAGATATATTTTCGTCACATGCACCGTGGAGTTTAAATTTTTCATTTAGGTGGGTTATCAGTGGCCTTAGCTTGAATAAGCGATCTGCATTATCATGCTTACTATTATCATTTAGGTGAAAGTTTCGTAGAATTTCTTCAAACCTGTTTAGCCCAATACTGTTTTGTAATACAACAGGTATATCTGGAGAATTCGACCATAAAGGTCTTTTATTTGGATATTTGGAATATCCAGAAAACAATAGAGCTCCAATAAAAACGTTCCTTTCGTCCAGTGTCATATTCAAAATTCTATTTTTCTGTCCGGCATATAAATTGGTTTGCTCTATGAAGTATCAGTGAAAAATACTTTAAAAAAATCAAGAGGTGTTTTACATGCCTTCGCTGCCTCTGATGGAGGAACTTCTTCGCAGTTTACATTCATATTGAATGATGGTTTGCTGTGTGACCAGGTATAATTTGTTTTACTCTTCTTTTGATTTACCTTTTTTTTGGGCTTGTTTCGATAGGGGCTCTTCGTCACTGGAATCCCAATGGGAACAAGAGGGTGTGGATTCTTCAGCCGTAGCTTTAGCAGTCTTTCTTGTTTCGACTTCACAAGTAGTTTTAAGCATTTTCGGACCGAGGCAATTGAGATCTGCAACATGTTCGTCGTCACTCAAATCCTCGTCCATATAGGTATCATTGCCATCTTCTGGAGGAATGGCATATATATCAAGTGGAGCATCAATATCATTTTCGTCCAACGCTTGTAGAAGTTCTTCAAGAGACAATCTGCAAGAGCATTACGTAGTTACTAAAACACATCTAATCCCACCGCATAGTGGCCGTTATAACGGACGTCACATATAAACAAGTATAAACAAATTAATTGTTATTATTAGACAAATTAGTTAGCACAGTTAATTGCGTAAACCATAAACTTTTAAAAATATGATGTTTATAATGTTGCAAAAAATATTTTAGACAGAAAAATTTATTTATAACTTACCCGTTACCCCTGCGGGTGTAAAGTGATGGGTCCATTTTGAAGAAAATCGTTCTCTAATTACACATAAATCGTAATAAAGGAATACACTATTTGTTTTGTATTCAAACACATATCAGAGTAAACACTCGTGCAACTGTATATTTGTAGGTTATGTTTATTAAAGCGCACGCGACCGTTAAATGAGCGTTTGTTTAAACGGACCATATGCACTAATGGGTTAAAGAACAAGTTCCACCGGTACCATTTAGAAGTACATTCAGTAATACTTTGAACGGGGAGAGATATTTGGGGTTTTCTTCAAGTTGATCTCCTATTCCAAGATATAAATTTAACTATCAGGGAGCATATGTGGTTCCAGCATGATGGTACTTCTGTGCAACGAGTTGTTCGTGAGTTTCTAAAGCTCACCGCTCTCAAATGATGCTAAAATATAGGAAGAATATCATTTAAAAAAACAGAAGTTGGGTAGGCCACCCTCTGCAAATGATATCAAATTGTGAACACTATCCTTTACCACCGTGTCTTTTTTACCCCCGTACTGACCGAGTCCATGGTTACTAACTTCGGTAAGCTGGGGCTCTTGGGACTGGTTACATTGAAAATTTGGTACTTGAATATTTTAACCGAGGGGTGTCTCACTGTTGCCAAATTTGTACACCTATTTCTGAATTTCCGAAAATTTTCCAATTTCTCACAAAAATTTCCGAATAATAAAAAATAATAATAATAAACTCGATAGCAAAGTTCTCAGTAAAGTTATAAATTGGAAATCCGTATATGCATTTGAACATTTAAATTAATAAAATAATTTCAATTATTAGAAGTAAAAAAAATTATGCAGTATGTAAATCCAATAAGTAAGTAAAAGCACAAAGCACTTGTTAAAACACACTGGACAACCTTCTGCGCTAGAGGGCTTCGACGCGGTTATGATTTTAGTTATTAGGAATATTGCGACGATGACTAACTTAGGTAATTTCCTAAAAATTTCTGAAATTTCTTAAATTTCTGACGATTTGTACACCTATTTCCGACAGTGAGACACCCCCGCACACCCTAGATTTTAACTGGGTTAAAATTATTTCAGACCAGACTCTAAACTCAAAAATGTCATTTGTTGGTTTTAAGTTTTCTTGGATTTTTCCAAACTTTTTCTCTGGTAAAAATGTTGACCCGATCCTTAATATTTTATATAATTCGAATTTTTCGGTAAAAAGAAGTAATTTTTCGTAACTACGGTATATAAATTTAGAACCACTTACAAATTTCCTCTACCTATTATTACATAATTAATTCATCAAAAGATTTAAATATTAGAAGAAATAAAATGATAAACTTATAGAAAATCTATTGTTGAGATTCAATTTCGATGCTGCCTTTGGTAACATTACGTCTTCTCAAACCCACAAATAAAAGCAGGTAAGTATAGGTTATATTATATTGTTATGGTGATAAATTGCACATCCAATTGTCATATTCTTACATAGCAATTTTTCATGTCCTGAGGACACTTTCGAAAAAATAATCTCTTTATTTGTTACCTTTTTAGATACGCATATGAATCTACATGAAATATTTTAACGTCGATGTTCGGTTTGGACGTAAAAAATTACAACGGTAAAAACACTTCCTTCTCGTAAAACAACGACCTTCAAAAGAACTACGCGTAGTAACATTATACATTCAAGAACACATAGATTACAACAAAAATGTTTAATAACTACTTTCCGCACTCGAGCATGTAGTTCCGCAGGAATTAATTTTCCGACCGCTCCTATTCCTAATGTACTATAATGACATCTTATATGCAAAATGCAATGGTCGAGAGATATTATATGTAGATGACATAACTGTAACAAATACGGTATTTATTTTTGTCTCTATAATCACGAACTATTGAAGAAAAATTAACGCACATAACTTTGTGTAGTAAATATATTAAACACTAAAATGTAAATGAGAAATTACCTACGTATGTTCAGTATTTTAACAAAACGTAAATAATCTGCATATTAAATTACTATACGTCCCACAACTAGAAATAATGCATGCCCGAGTACTTCATTTAAAACAACATTATGGAGAAAGCAAAACCACCAATTAACGTCGAATATGAGAAACTTAACGGTTTTTTAAGAAACAATACAATAACGAAACTTCAATGTCTTGTACTTAAAAACAATATTGCACATTTATTTTCTCAAAAACGGAACACCAGAATAATTATGCACAGATTACAAAAAAACCTTTCTAAATTGTACAATTGTTGTTAAAAAGAAAACTGAGATTTTACGATTATTTGACTTTAATTTTCTATTTTTATTGAATGATCGTACACATTCTATAATAAAAAGAAATTGCAATGTACGAGTTTGACCCTTCTAACACCAATAGAAAGTTGTACAAAGAAAACGTAAATATGGAAAATCACATACACAAAGATGCATGTATTAGATTAACCTCACATTAGTTTTGTGCAGACGGTTTATACGAATTAAAAAAGTATTCACTTTTACAATATTCTTCGACAAGGGTAACGCAGAAGAAATTTGTGACAAATGAGATATCTACTCGGGTTGCCCTTGAAATAAAGAAGAAGAGGGTCGTAGTTTATGTCAAATACGCTCAATTTACAAAAAGAATGACAATACAAGTTTGAAAATCCAAACTTATGGTTTTTTAAAATTTCACTTAAAAATTATCACTGACTGTAAGATGTAGGTTTTCGATTAATTGTTACAAATGCTATTGATTCAATTACCATGGGTTCGGGTTTTCTGTTACCTTAGAGAAAACATTAAACATTGGTCAAACCGAGGATCAAACCTATCTGTAGTAAGTACTCTTAATAAAGAATTTAAAAATCGAATAAAGGTAGCTGGTGTAATGGAAGATGTTGTTTTGGTGTATCTGCACTACCTATCAGAAAAATTTTGCCCCAATTCTTTGTCGTCGAAATGAACCACGTTGAAAAGTTGCCTAGGGATAAAAGAAAATGTTGAAGATCGCAGCTTTATTTTCCTATTACAGACGTTAACAAAAAAGTGATATTTTAATTTGACATTAGTAGATTTCATAGGGTAATTGCCTTTTTCAAGAGCAAAAAATGAGCTTCACGTGTCGGAGAAGCAAAGGGTTTTTAAAAAATTTCTTGTTGAAGCTCTTGTTGATGAATGGTTTTATACAGGGTGGCCTACGAGGTTTTAGCCAGTATATATCTCGAAAACTATTTGGAGTACGATATTGAAATTTGGCAGTTATAAACCGTTGGTAGTATTACGCATTTTAAGCAAGCAGCAACGTTGTTACAACGTCACATTTCGGATCATGTGGTATCATTTTTAGAATTTTTAATAGGACACCCTGTATATTTTTTTAACTGCTGTAAAGGTTCCTCCTATGCAAACTCAGCCGTACCTTTATTTATAATTTTTTGGTAGGCAAGTACTTAGAAACCATAAACAAATTTTTATGTAGGTCTTTTTATTTGGAAAACAAAGATAGCTTAGAAACATAAAATATTTGGAATAGAATAACACTTTTACTATAGTTGATGCTCAAATTGATTTCCATTTTCAGTAATTCAGCATTCAAATTTTCTAAGTAAATTTCTTGTGCATGCTGCTTGAATCATTTCTGGTGTAACAGATTGGCAAGCTGCTCTGATTCTGTTTTTAAATCATCTACATCGGTAGGAGCTGTAACATACACTAATCCTTTTAAATATCACCAAAGAAAAAAATGTAACGAGGTTATATCTGGTGAACGAGCCGGCCAAAGTATTGTACCGTTTCTCCCAATCCATCTTTCATGGAAATACACATCCAGATGTGACGTTACTTGCTGAGCAAAATGAGGAGATGCACCATCCTGTTGCCAACACATAGTCGCTCTCTCATTTAGTGAAATGTCCTCAAGCAAATCGGAAAGAATATTCTGGAGAAAATCTAAATACCTTTGGCCTGTCAGAGTCCCGTCATAAAAATACGGCCCAATCAAGCGGCAATTAAACAAACCACACCAAACATTTATCCCCCAAATAGTTTGAAAATGCGTTTCTCGCACCCACCTGGGATTTTCAGCCGACCAGTAGTGACAATTATGTCTATTAACTATACCGTTATTGTGAAAACGGCTTTCGTCACTCCACAATATTTTATTTAAAAACAAAGGGTTCTCTTCGATTTTAACTGACATTTTAGCAATAAAATTAAGTCTCCTTTCTGGATCTGCTGGAGTCAGACCTTGCGTTAAATGTACTTTGAAAGAATGATATTTGTATTGCTTTAAGACCCTCTGGATTTACTTATCCCTAATTCTTGATGAAGACATCGAGTTGAAATGTGGGGATTGACTTGGATATAAGCAAGAATGTTAATAACATTATTATCTGTTACAATAGGCTTACGTCAAGGATTTTGATGTTTTCCGGTTGGAAAATAACCACGTCTTAACTTTTTGTTCTACATAAACAAGTACTTACCTACCAAAAAAATAAAAATAAAGGTATGGCTGAATTAGCATAGGAGAGACC
>JALBCR010004826.1:0-18075 GCA_030710515.1 Abscondita cerata | reverse complement strand
TTGTTTAGGCCTGAACCCAGATTGGACTTCAGGTAATATGTTGCAGGTATTCAGATAGACACGTATTTGACGTTCGATTATTTTTTCCAGAACTTAGATACTGCATTAACAATGCTGATAGAACGAATGTCCTTTAGTTCACTACAATTCTTAACTTAGGAATAGGTATAACGTAAGATTCCTACTGGAGAGGAAAGTACCCTTCAATTAGACAAGAATTATTATATGATACCATGGGCAGTATGGCGGGGCAACAAATCTGCAGCATTTGTATGGATATAATATATCTGACCAATAGACTTTGATGTTATGTCAAAACAACACCCTCACCTCTTCAACTGAGATGGCATTAAAGTTAAAATCACCATTTACTTTATCACTTACATTGTTTGAATAAAAATGTAATGTGTTTAAACAAATAGATTTAAATTGTTAGAAACAGAAGAAAAATGGTTATTGATTAAGTTTACATCCTGAATATGAGCTGGTAAGCACAGAGGTCTTTACAGTTGATATTTAACCTTTCAAATCTTTCCAGATCTGCCTATTATTGGATAAACATTAGATGATAAGCTACCAAAAGACGCCCTTTTTTTCCCTCCGAAATGACAAAGATACTAAATTACGCAGAGATTTAGAATATTCAAACGTAGCTGGTTTACGATTACGCCTAAATTTGATAAGGGCAGAGTCCCTTAATTTCATTAAAAACTGTATGTTATGTGTAATCCACGGCGAATACTTCTTATGTGGAGTAGATGTACCAATGGGAGCGTGTATGTCGAAAAGTTGTATTATATGATGATTAAAAAAATCAACTTTTTCATCAATACACTGCATATGATTGCCAAGGGATTGACACTAAATCTCGTTGAATTAGATAGATTCCGATAGCTTTTACCAACCAAACAATGATCACTAAGATCATGAAGATCTGTGATACCATGTCTAACAACTACAGATTCTTGTGTACATATAACATGATCTATCAAAGAAGATGTAGTTGCCGTGACTCGAGTAGGGTTATTGATGATTTGCACTAAATTTAGTCCTTTCAGTATAGATAGATACCGATCTGAATAAGAGGTATTTTCTTAACAAATTAAAGTTAATATCTCCTAGACAAAAATTTATCATGTTCAAGTAATAAATCCGAAAATGATCGTAGTCCAAAATTGGTAGATATCGGACCCAGGAGGGCGATATACCACCTCTACTGTCATTTTTCTGTCACTTAAAATCATAGAAATCCATAATTGTTCAATAGAAGAATTAATTACAGTATATTTATTATACTATTGAAATTAAACTATTTTTTATAAACAAACCCACCCCTCTGCCTAACGTAGTCCGGATCTACCTTTACAAAATTGAAACCAGGAATATAAACTACATGGTCAGGTACATTCATAAAATTTAAAACTTGACACCACAATTTCTGTAAACAAATTTGCACATTGTAGCGGGCTTGGGGTACATTACAATTCTAACACATAGTGGTAACCTCAACATATCTTATAGAAGATGTAGAATTAATTATTACATAAGCACGCAGTTTAATAGAAAATGTTATTATTTTAATTTTTTCTTAAAATATATTTAAATATCGCAATTAAACATTATATTCTGTTTTATCTATTTGAATTGGCAATGAATAAATAGAAATGTAAAAATTAAATAAAAGATTTAAAACGTTCATACTATTAACTTGAAATTAATCAAACCAAACATATTAAAGATCGATTGTTACTGTTTTAAACAATCCAATCATTAATACTGTGTTATTAAAAAACTGCTAAACCTCATTCATTATTGTCTTACACGGTGAATTTTGACGCTCATATTTTTTCTGTAATTGACAAAAGAAGGTAAAAACTGGCGTACTCTGTTGTCAACTTAAGTATTCAATATTACCTGATTTAAATTTATTACAATTATAATAAGAGTCGTTAATTAAACAAATGAAATTTTTTTTAACAGTACATATATAATAATATAAGAAATCAATAGGTCAAAGATCTTCAATATTATTGATGTTACCCTGAGCCATGTCAAAGCCCAGATTTTCACTATAAAAATGTTTATTAATATTAATTGTTTCACAGTAATCAATGCTTTAATTAAACATTGATGGTTTAATTGATTAATTTTGCCATCTTACATGTCTTGATATAATGCAAAGATTCTTGTTCCAAATATTTTATATCAATAATGGATTCACACCCATTATTGATTTCTTATATTTATTTATATAGTAATACCTTATTTTAAAAAAGTTTTCATTTAATTTTAAACTATAACTTGGTATCTTAATTATAATTATGTAATAAATTCTTGTCAAAAACTAAATATATACGTTGACAATAAGAATTGCCTTAGTTTTTATTTTCACTTTTATATTAACTACAGAAAAAATGAAACGTCATAAAATATACATTTTGTAAGGACTAAATATTATGAATAGAGAGTTTATGATTTTTTTTAATAACTTACAATAATTAGTAGGTTAGATTTATTTAAAAATAAGTAATAATCAGTCAACCCAAATAACCATGTTTAGTTTTTTGATTTAATTTAAAAGTTATTGCTTGTAGACGTTTTTAAATCAAAATTATTTCTAATTTTATTTTGTAAACATTTCCTAAACAAAATTTTGATTCGATAATTAATCGAGCTATGGTGTTTAATTAGCGATACCTTCAAATATATTCTTTAAAGAAAAAATTAAGTAAGCAACGTAAATTACCTATTTTCTAAAACGTGCTTAGTGTAATGATTCATTCTACAGTCCTTCTATAAGATAACCCCTGCTGAGACTACCTGCTGTTAGAATTGTAAATGATACCCTTAAGCCTGCTTCACAATGTGCAAACTTTTGTTTACAGAAATTGTGGTGTCCAAGTTTTAAATTTCATGAGTGTACATTTGGTTTAACAGGTCTCCCCTACAGCCACAATATAATACGAGGATTCCTCCGTGTACTGAAATTGGTCAATTTTAACACATAAAGATTCAATATTAATATGAGCTAAATTAAGTTTATCATAATGAATTAAATAAATAAAAATAATAAAGTATAATTACCTAAGAATAAAATATATAAAAGAATAGTATATAGTAATGTTGTTGTCATGATTGTATAAAGTAGAAAATTAACTTGTAAACTTTAATGGTAACGATAACGATAGCAAAATTAATTTACTAATAGTTATAATTATTTTCCAATAGGTATAACAAATGGATAAATGAAATGTAGTTGAAATGTAGTTATAATTTAGTACTATAAAATTATTAAAGATAATGCAGGTAATGCAAACAAGATGTTTATGGATACTAATAAATAAACAAGTTCAAGCGTATTTTAGAAATACCCAATGAAATAGTTTTGTAGGTTATTTCCAGAGATGAAGTTGCCGGCACTTATATCAACAATTTTGATAAATCGGTGCTGTTAGTGACTTTAGAAATCTTATTATGTTTAATTTTTTATAACACCCAGATTAGTCCAGACATTTTAAAACCAAATTTTTCGGCTGCTTCTTCAATAACGTTCATTTTTTCTTTGATAAAGATTTTTAGCACCAAGCTTCGTATCTTCTTGAGGTATTTCAGGTACCTGAGTATACGTAAAGTTTCTTCGTCAACTATGCTGTTCGAGATCATCATTGTTGTTGTGATACCTGATTTTATTTTCTAATACACACACTTTATTTTCAAGAGATTCAACTTTATCTTGCAACACTTATCTGTAATCTGGCAAGCGATTTTCTTTGCGAGTTCTTCGATAAAATCAGAATTTTTTAGTATCGCATCTATGGTTTTTATCACTCCTCTTAAATATCAGTTTCTATTTTATGACAAGCACGTGTTTTAGATCTTTGATTAAAAATGTTGGTTTGAGAATTTAGATTAAATAATATAGGCACATGACAAAATAACTACATCTACGCACACATACGGCTCGAGGCTTGAATATGAGTAATGTTCTGTCCAATTCCGCCTACCTATTCATTGCACATATGGAGCTTTCCCTTAGTTGATACAGAATAGCTCTTCCAATTTCTGCGGTATGTCAAGATGTGATAGCATACCTATATTTCTCTTTCATTTAACCCTTGTCAGGCCTGGATTGAAAAACTAGATCATTTAACTTGCCTCATACATGGAAATCTATGGAAGTGAGATCGAATGCATCGCGTATGGCCATGGAAAAGAAACTCAATCAACCTGTCAGAGAATGGTAGATCCAGAAATTGTCGTACGATTCAAGAAAAATACAATGGATAACCATCATGCTGGAAACACCTTCTGGTTTCTAATTCTAATTACTAGAAAAATTTTATATGGAATGAAATAATGTAAAAAGTATTGGTCGACAAAAAATTTAAATTTCGTTTAGAATGAGCCCTTGGAGCTTAAGGCTCAAAGCAAAATGATAATAATTTAGAAACTCTTTAACGAGAAATAAAGATGTATTGGATCGATAATAAAAAAAATTGGATGACTATCAAACTCAAAAAACATAGGAAGGTGACTATTCTCAGCATAAAATCAAATAAGAACATCTTCATCTTAAAAAGCTCAACAATACTACCTGAACTCGTTAAAATTATTAAATCTACGGCTACCTACTTTGCAAAACAAAAGAATACAATTGAAGTAAACGATAAGTATATAAATATTATAAAAACAGGTAACTAAAAAATATTCGAGGATTTAAATCTAATGTTTATGAAGGTGGAAGAATAAACACCATAGATTATTTTTGCAGATTAACTTCAGGTTCAACTTTGATGGGAGGTAAATCTAAGTAAAAGGTTAGATAAACTAAAGCTGGGTTGGCCGTAGAATTGAATTGATTCAATTAATTTTACTGTGTACAAAAAGTATAGCAAAATAACGTGTAGTCGAGTGAAATTCTGAATTAAAACGTAATATTAATATAACCTAAAAATGGACAAAATTGAATGTATTTTTAGATACCTTGAATTCTAACCTAAACTGTTTCTGCTGACCACTTTGTTAAAAAATTACCTAGTCCAGTTTTTTTTAACACTAAAATTAGATTTGTCTACACATATAAAAACAGCTACAAAAGTAAGTTCATCCTGATTATAATTACAAAACGTAATCATCAAAGATTCAATCTTTTGTAACTGCTTACTGATCTGTTGACAAAGTTGCTTTAGTAGATACTATCATTTAAACGCTTTACAAACCACTATAGTCGGTCGAACTTCAGATGAAGCTACTGACATGTTATGTAACCCTTAGTTGGCATTAATGATAAAAAAATTGACTTTTGTAAGTACATCTGTCGACCACAGTTGCTTCAGTGCAGATTACTATTCAGAGATATTACGAACCACTAGGCGGTACTAGATGTAGCCACTCGAGATGTTATGTAACCCTTAGTTAGCAGTAATGATAAAAAATTGACTTTTGTAAGTACCTTACACTCTTTAGTAGAATAGGGGCCCTAGACGTAGCAATAATAACTTATTAGTCGACTGTTGCATCTTGTACAATTGTAAATTGTAGCATCAAAAAATATTCTCGGACACGTGTTTTAATAGCTGCTTATCATCAACTATTAAAACACACCGTTATTGAAGGTGTGCTAGCGTTGAGCAAAGTTGTGCTAACCTGTGGTAGCTATTCGCTTTCGTGTGCAAACATAAACATTTGACATTTTTTATTGGAGGGCTGAGGTCGTCTTAGACCCTCCTGATTCAAACTTCAATAGCCCTGTTATTGAAGGTGTGCTAACATTATTTTTAGTTGTGCTAGCCTGTGCTAGTTTGGCTTTTTAATGTTCAATATTCTCAATAAATAAATTGTCAATAGTACTTGTTGTTTTTGTAGTGTATTTCTTGGCCTTTAAAGTCATTCATTAAAATAGTCAATTCTTCTATCTTCTTTTTTGCATTTTAATAATGTTATCTAATTCAGTTTCCATTTCTATCGCGTCAGTTTGTTACTGATCTAAGTCTTTTTTTTAGTTTTTAATTTGATTTTCTTTAGAGAGTGTTCATTCTTATTTATAGGTGCAGAATATTTTCTATTGTGTAACGTTGGGTTTAACAAGGCCTCTTATCGTTAATTTGTAAATACTTACTGCAGTGTTATTACTTTCTCGCAATAATTACGGTATTATAATCAATGTGAACAAGATAATCATGCATTACAAACAAATGTTCGTTAATAAATGTTACATTAATCTAACCTTTAAGCGTTTACGGTAAGTTTCTCTCTTATAAACTGCACATCGGTGATTTCTTTGTGTTAACAATTTAGGATTTCCCTTCGTTGATTTGACTCTTGGCTACCTTCGTTGAAATGATAAATGATTTCCACTGCACATTTACTGTACCAGGATAACTTGACCTATTTTGGGTAAGTTTTTCTTTTAATTTTTGTTTAACTTTTTAATCATTTATAACTTTAATATCGTTGAACTAGTCGTACTTAACAATTCATGTATAATTTCAACCACTACATTGTCAATGCTTACACTTCTCGCAACATAACCCGACTTTTATTTGTGGAGGTTAATTATTTTTGTATTTGGGAGACAGAATTGACGTAGTCTCTATGGTAATAAAATACGACGACTCTAACAGATTTGCGCCGGTCTTATTTATAAGCTTCTATCTACAGCACTCATTTAAATTTCAAATTTTGCTACTAATTCCGCGCGCCCTTAAAACATTTCAAATTTGAGCAAAATTTTTTTCATGAAATGCCTCGAATTAGTTTCAAATGACGCGGAAGTTGTGCTGGTCATTTTCATAGACGATACGAGTCCGCATCATCTCATATTAAGATATTTTCTATTTTCTCCGCCATTTACATTTTTAGGTTAGCTTTTTAAAATTTATTTTAATTGTAATTTGCCGCATCATGGGGTTTAGATAAAATTTTCTGAAATTTCCGGTTTAAACACTCTTTAAATACTTGAAATTTTACAGAAAAAAGACGGGTTTTTCAAAAAAAAAAAAAGAAAAAAAAAAAAAAAAATCAGCTTTAAATTAAATAAAAAATTAAAAACACCACAATTTCTGTAAACAAAAGTTTGCACATTGTGAAGCGGGCTTAAGGGTATCATTTACAATTCTAACAGCAGGTAGTCTCAGCAGGGGTTATCTTATAGAAGGACTGTAGAATGAATCATTACACTAAGCACGTTTTAGAAAATAGGTAATTTACGTTGCTTACTTTAATTTTTTTCTTTAAAGAATATATTTGAAGGTATCGCTAATTAAACACCATAGCTCGATTAATTATCGAATCAAAATTTTGTTTAGGAAATGTTTACAAAATAAAATTAGAAATAATTTTGATTTAAAAACGTCTACAAGCAATAACTTTTAAATTAAATCAAAAAAAAAACAATGTTATTTGGGTTGGGGGGGGGGGGGGGGGAATTAAATAAATCTAACCTACTAATTATTGTAAGTTATTAAAAAAATCATTAAACTCTTATTCATAATATTTAGTCCTTACAAAATGTATATTTTATGACGTTTCATTTTTTTCTGTAGTTAATATAAAAGTGAAAATAAAAACTAAGGCAATTCTTATTGTCAACGTATATATTTAGTTTTTGACAAGAATTTATTACATAATTATAATTAAGATACCAAGTTATAGTTTAAAATTAAATGAAAACTTTTTTTTAAATAAAGGTATTACTATATAAATAAATATAAGAAATCTATAATGGGTGTGACCTCCATTATTATTGATACATTCTTGGAGGCGTCTGCTCATTGACGCTATCAAGGTATCAATATAATTAATATTAATCGTTTCCCATGCGGTATCAATGGCTGCAATTAGTGCATTACGGTTTACTGGTATAAAATTTGGCCCTTGTTGTCTTCGGATAACAGCAAGTATTCGAGCCCAAACATTTTCGATAATGTTAAAATCTGGGCTTTTGCTGGCCAGGGTAACAGCTCCAAGTTATTTTCTCGTATCCAATTGCGCACAACCCGCGAAGTATGAATAGGGCGTTGTCCTTTAACAACAAAAAATACATTATGAAAATGTTAATTCAACAGATCCCGAACTATTTTTGGAGAAAGTATAGTGAAATAAGAATACTTACTTGTTGGAAAATATAATCTTCGTCTGGATAAAACACTTCGACTGAAGGTTTCATAATAGTTTCCAAAATATCTAAATACGCAGCAGAATCAAGACGTCCATCGATAGCCCAACAAACTCCTGGACCCCGCGCGCTAACCCAACCCACACATTCACAGAAAATAACCACTTCGTTTTTAGGACATATGTGATTATTTTCGTAACGAGTTCCTTCCATTCTAAAAACTTTTAGTGGTCCATCGTTGCGGCTATTGAACGTTTTTTCGTCGCTAAAAATCACTCGATTCCAAAATTCCAAAGGTTCGTTCACATATCGCCTTGCAAATTCCAGACGACGTCTCATATTTTCGTCACTGAGAACTTCTCCCAGCAGCATTATACTTTTTATTCCCATCTCCTTTAATCTTTTGTGCAGTTATACGGCATCCGGGAAAATGTGTATCTGCTATAGCCCTGAGTATGTAGCAAATGGTTGTTCTGTTACGTAATGAAACAACTCGAGATCTTGAGCACGTGTAGATACTTTAGGTCTACCACTTCCGATGGCTCTTTCCAAAGTGTGTTCAAGATTCCATTTTACTCGGTAATGCCCTACGGTGCTTTTTGGTATATCTAACATACGTGAAATTTCACGCACGCTACGGCCCGCCGCTAATTCCGAAACAATCCGCGCTTTCAAATCAGCACCGAGATGAGGTGGCATTTTCACAACACTTGAAATTTTAAACTAAAATGGAATTTACATTTCTTACTTTATTTATTGGTTCACACTACCCCTTCTCAAACAGTAGGTAATTGTTTATTTATTACATACTTCTAATGACCAATGTAACAACCCTTAGAGCAATATGACTCAAAGGAAGTAAATTAAACAAGCAAGGATATTCTATTGTTATTGAAACTTATTCATAAAGTAAAAGCCATTTCCTTATAATGCTAATGGACAGGATTTTCTTTTAAGTATTAAGATTACAATAGAGGACTTATAAACTTTCGAAAATATCTAATTATAAATATTTACACTGCAATTGCGCTTTTCCTTAATAATTTCTTAGCAATAACATACACGTTCTTGGTTTTAAGTTGTCATAAATTTGATATGATATAAATTTGTGTTTCTAATATTACATCACAAACTAATCTTTATTCGCCAAAAATTGTTGCTTAAGTTGTAAAGCTTCGTACACACCTGAACAACAAACCGAGCAACAAACATAACAACGAACCGAAAGTCAAACAGAACGACAAACGATCTTTTATGATTTCCACAATCCGAACAACAAACGGAACGTTTGTGCTGTTCCCATAATTATTTTCAGTAGTTTTCAGTTCATATATATTTATTATTGAGAAGAGAAAATTGCGGAAAACAAGAAGATAGTGCCAACCAAATTTTACGCACAAAGAAGAGTAAAAATTATAATTTACTTCGCTTTTTTTTATTTTGGAAATTTCCCGCCCAAATGATGCTAATAGGGACATCATTTTTTTCTTGCATTCTTAAACACTGATTAATTTAAAACATTTTTCTTCTGTCAACTCCATAATATTACCTAAAACACAACAAACCCACAAAAGGGAGGACAAAAATAAATAATTTAATTCTCCCGCATAAGTTTGTTCGCCGTTTTGTTTAGATTCGTCCAAACCTGCAAACGCATTCGCGCGCATTTTCTTTGATGTCGGAGAAAAAACCGACAAGTTGCGGGAACGCCGCAAACCGTTCGTGGAACAATCAGGACTTGCGAATCTGTTCTAAAATTCGTACGTAGCACCGTCCAAATTAATGTTCCGATTGCCGTTCGGTTCGTTGTTCTGTTTGTTCCTCGGTTTGTTGTTCAGGTGTGTACGAAGCTTTACAATAAGCATATTAATATGAACTATATCTTATGAAAGGAGAGTTATGTAACTATAATTAACGACTTAACGTTACGTTAGTAGATTCCATTTACTATTTACACATATTTTCTTGGAACATTCGATAATTAACTATCGGGATATGATGACCCTATACTTCGCAGGTTGTGCGCAACTGGATACAAGCAAATAACTTGGAGCTGTTACCCTGGCCAGCAAAAGCCCAGATTTTAACATTATCGAAAATGTTTGGGCTCGAATACTTGCTGTTATCCGAAGACAACAAGGGCCAAATTTTATACCAGTAAACCGTAATGCACTAATTGCAGCCATTGATACCGCATGGGAAACGATTAATATTAATTATATTGATACCTTGATAGCGTCAATGAGCAGACGCCTCCAAGAATGTATCAATAATAATGGAGGTCACACCCATTATTGATTTCTTATATTTATTTATATAGTAATACCAAAAACTTTTCATTTAATTTTAAACAAAGACCGGGAGATTCCAATTAGATATAATTTTAAGACTAAATTTAACCCAAAATCACCTAGTCCGAAAAATGCTTCCTAAAGGAGCTAGAGCTCTTTGAAGATGGCGCTTGGTAAAGTAAAAAATTAAAAGATAAACTTCGCAAACTTACAACAATTTGACAATGAAAAACGTAGGTTTTATTTTTGTTGGAAGTTCAGAGCCAACTAGTGCTAAAATATAAATTTAACTTTAATGACAAAAAACCAAAAAAATTACAAATTTATTTTTTTAGAAAACGGTGTATCCTAATGACTTAAAGTAAGAGTACCTTTTAGTACTAGAATAACTAAAAATTTAATAATCTAGTGTCACAAATGCTTAAAAGTTAAAGACAAAAAAGGTATGCGTTAAAATAACCGTTGACCTACCCAAAACGGACCCCTATGACCGGTATTAGAAATTCGCAATTGATGGAATCGATTCATCTCTTGAAGGCTAAATAGCATACCAGTTTTGATTTTCTAAGTAGAAGCGTTTTGAAGGTATTTAAAAACTATTTACAAGGCGCCATCTTCAAAGAGCTCTAGCTCCTTTAGAACATTTTCGGACTAGGTGAATTGGGTTAAATTGTCTTAAAATTATCTGAGGAATCTCCGGTGGACCTTGAATTTGAAAAATAAGAAACCTTCATTTCATTTAAACTATAACTTGGTATCTTAATTATAATTATGTAATAAAGTCTTGTCAAAAACTAAATATATACGTTGACAATAAGAATTGCCTTAGTTTTTATTTTCACTTTTATATTAACTACAGAAAAAAATGAAACGTCATAAAATATACATTTTGTAAGGACTAAATATTATGAATAGAGAGTTTAATGATTTTTTTAATAACTTACAATAATTAGTAGGTTAGATTTATTTAAAAATAAGTAATAATCAGTCAACCCAAATAACTATGTTTAGTTTTTGATTTAATTTAAAAGTTATTGCTTGTAGACGTTTTTAAAATCAAAATTATTTCTAATTTTATTTTGTAAACATTTCCTAAACAAAATTTTGATTCGATAATTAATCGAGCTATGGTGTTTAATTAGCGATACCTTCAAATATATTCTTTAAAGAAAAATTAAGTAAGCAACGTAAATTACCTATTTTCTAAAACGTGCTTAGTGTAATGATTCATTCTACAGTCCTTCTATAAGATAACCCCTGCTGAGACTACCTGCTGTTAGAATTGTAAATGATACCCTTAAGCCCGCTTCACAATGTGCAAACTTTTGTTTACAGAAATTGTGGTGTCCAAGTTTTAAATTTCATGAGTGTACTAAGCCAATTTTATCTATTGCTAGTATAGCCCTATAGAAGATTTGTATAAACTCAGAAGTGTGGTAACAAAACCTTGTGCAATTGTGGATTGGCATTTGTTTCAACATTTATGAAACCAACTAAAACTTAAACATGCCAACCCTTACCCACCTTAGTAACAATTTGCTGGTATAAGTTTTAGGGAAAATATATTTAATGATTGTATTTAAACATAAACAACTTTATTTAATCAACGTGGCATATTAATAATTTTCATTATACCTTTTGCTGAAATTAGCAAGTACTACAATTCTGTGTTCAAACCATCAGGTGCCTTCATTTAATGTGATTATAAGTTTTTGTTAAAAATATGTTTTTTTTCAATTGTAAAAGCCATTACTGAATTAAACAAGCCATGAATTACTTGCAATGCTTTAGGAATTTTCAGCATTTTAACTAAAAAATCATTTAAGGAAAATCAGTACGTAAGGGCAATTCAAAAAGCTCAAACTATCAAAATCTAGCAATGTATTCTGATTTTGAAACTGTTATCAATTCAGCTGCAATAAGCAACTTCATTCTCTTAGAGAGGTAATTATTGGCTATGTCAAGAAATTGAAAATTGTATTTTATGTTATAATGACGAAAAATAAAATATTTCAGACAATTTTACAAGCGTCCAAAATGGCATTATTTTTATTCGATTGTATAAAATTTAAAATCCAAGAATAATATTAAAATGATGCTCCAAATTAATCAATCAAGTTGGCGTTATTATTTAATTATAACCAAGATGCCATGAATTTTTAAATATAGATTCTAATTACATAATTAGTAATTTTATTTTTTAAGCTTGGATGGTTAATTAATTATTATCACTATTTGTTAAAATTGAAAAGGTTGAACAAGTAGGCCTTCTTTTTAATTGGTTATTGTTTATAATACTAAATTCAACAAACAAATTCAGTTATTTTATAATTTTGTCGATCAAAAGATATTTTCGTACTAGGACGAAAATTGCTTTTCCTAGCTACCACAATATTTAATAAAAAATTGAGTTTTAGTTTAGAGGTTTAAACAGAGAAAGATTTGTTAATGATACAATCCAATAAAACTATTTTTTGGTTCTTCGTCCATAATCACTAATTTCAGACACTCAAAAGCGGCCAGAAGACTAGTTTTATAATCTATAGGCTGGCTGAATGTTGGTAATATCACATTATACTCATACCATGGAAATCAGTACACAATACTGGAATACGGCACATAGTCGTATTATTTTTACATCATAGTTTAAAGGATTTATAAACTTTTTGAACGCAAACAATTGAAAAAAATGGTACTTAATATATACCATGACATTGCTGACAGCTGCCAAATGGCATTACGTATCAACCAAAAATTATTTTGGCATATAGTAATATTTAAAATTTAAGTTTGAACAAATTTGACTATTTGTCGGCTAAAAATCGTGTATCACGTGGCCAGAAACATCTTAGTCGAACTTGCTTCAGAAAACTATTTTCTAACTACTTTTGCACCACACCTGGTCTACCGCTTTACGCCCACATTGACGCGTTCTTTACGCACAGTCCACTCAATTTAATTCAAAAAAATAACAATTACCTTCTTCACTGTAAATGATCTTTATGTGAAATTTGTGACTAAACTGGTTGTAACTGGTGTTGATTAATTCGGTCACCAACTTAGTATTTAAACTCATTTTTGTGAAACTTCGACAACTTCTTTTTAGTAATTGAGGCTACTTTTTTGCTTTCTGCACTATGTTTATTTGAGGTTCATTGCTTACAATTTCTTGATATATGCCATTGTATTTGAAATTTTGAAACAGATAATCTTGCCTTATTGAGTCATTTCAACTTTTGCTTTCGTGTGTCCTTGCTTGACACAGTTTATCTTACAGTTTCTTATCATAAAACGGATTCCACCACGACGCCCTAAGGTTACCTCTTCAGATAATATTCTTCAAATTGCTTAACACGTTTCCATTTTATTTATACCATTTTTTCGGAAAATTAGGCAACATTGTTATTGTTACACAAACATTGTTTAAAGCCTTTAATTCTTTATTCCAGTTTTATTAACGTTATCTTCTTGCTTAGCCTCTAATTCGAACACTAACTAAAATTTTGAGTTTTTGTTTGGAAGATGTTTAAAATAAAAGATTCCTATTTCACATCACGTTTAGTTGTTTTTAAGGAGATTTTGAACACAGTTTTTCCGAAACAATGGTTTGTCAAAGAAACGCTCACCACATTTAAATCCTCTTAGAGTTCTTTTTGAGGGTTCCTCTGAAGAGTGACGGAACTAAGATCTCTGAAAAGTTGGGTCACATAAACAATGAATTGATAAACTCAAAAACAAAACAATAATTATGAAATTTTTGGCAGTTTGATGTTCAGTACAGAAAGAACGTATAAAATTTGTGGCGGTCATTTTTTTTTATTAAATTTCTCTTGCTGGATACCACTGTAGCAAGTATGTTGAATTTTTGCTGTTTTATAAAAATTTTGTCAAACTTAATTCACGCGATATTTTCTTTCTTTTATATATGCTATGTGAAATGAAACTAAAACTGCATTTTCCACGGAGAACTTGCGTTTAACGTCGTTATTTTCTAATTGGTGGTTTTCAAGTTACTGATTTTGAATGAGGTTTTTTTGTAGAAATAACGTGGCGTTAATTATTTTCTTAGTAATCAATGTATTACTGCAATACAATCGTCAACAACTAATTCATAGAAAAATATCAGCTGTAGATTATTTTATTTTTCGAAAACTGAAAGTAACGACATGGTCAGTTTTCTTTTTAGACTTTATGCCCGGTTTCGACTGTGATTATCAAAAATCTATGGAGCACTCCCTACTATTTTAGAAAAATTGACTGGTTTAGGATCAAGGTCACTGCTCGTTACAATTTAGGCCTATATCTAGCAGTTAATGTATGTTCCTCTAGCACTCATAATAACCTTCATCATTGACAATTGCTAAGATAATTTTTACTGCCAACAACCTTTATAAATCACGTACAGACCCTGGCATTATTCTATTTAATTACGTTGTTATTATTGTTAATGTTATCAATATCCGACTAATAATGTAAAAGATTAATTAGCTAATTTTTGTTACTGTAACTCATTTGGCGCGATAAATACGTTTGTTTATTATTAATTTATTGTGTAATATAAATTTATTATATATTTGGAAACTGTCACAAGTGTTAACGTCTAACGAGTTCTAGTAAAATATATTTCTCTAGTCTTACCTGTTACCAGTTTATTTAATTGGTCCTGTTATCCTACTTTTTACTGTTTAAGAGTATAGGTGTCGTCCGGTTTAAATCTGTTTTTTAAATTATCTTTATCATGTATCTTCTACAAAATCTTCCATGACCATCGTGACTTATATATGACGTAAACTTTGAGAACAATTACACAATTTTACATTTAAAGTAATAATTTTCTATTTGTAGTCAAAAACTAAAATTTATATTACAGAAATAACAAACCAAAATTTAGGAATTTTGGAAAATGGTATTCTCAACAAAAATGAAAGTTACTGTATTCTTTTTTTCGGTGTATGAATAAATGAAGAGTTTTATTCACACGTATAAATTTTGTTAATAAAATGTTAAATACATGATATTCTGGAGATTTAACAAAGTTCCATTTTAGTTTGTAACAATTGATTTTAAGTTTGACCTAATTTGTTTTTTTATTAATCTTTGCTAAAAATCAATAATTATGTTTTTGTATATGTAACCTTTGTAATCACAGAACACTTCATAAAGAAATCAATCTTGTTTCTCATAATGTAAATGAAAGAAAATAATTTATTCATTTTTACCTAAAATTCTTTCATTATCATTTCTACTTGTGGTCGAATATGTAAATTTAAAAAATCAATTAAATTCATAAATAGTTCTTTAAAAAATCAAGAAATGTATGTATTAGTAATGATGTTACTTAAAATTTAAAATGTTATTTTCTATTAACCCATTAGTGCTATGGTCCGTTTAAACAAACGCTCATTTAACGGTAGCGTGCGCTTTAATAAACATAACCTACAAATATACAGTTGCACGAGTGTTTACTCTGATATGTGTTTGAATACAAAAAATAGTGTATGCCTTTATTACGATTTATGTGTAATTAGAGAACGATTTTCGTCAAAATGGACCCATCACTTTACACCCGCAGGGGTAACGGGTAAGTTATAAATAAATTTTTCTGTCTAAAATATTTTTGCAATATTATAAACATCATATTTTTAAAGTTTATGGTTTACGCAATTAACTGTGCTGACTAATTTGTCTAATAATAACAATTAATTTGTTTATACTTGTTTATATGTGACGTCCGTTATAACGGCCACTATGCGGTGCGGTTAGATGTGTTTAGTAACTACGTAATGCTCTTGCAGATTGTCTCTTGAAGAACTTCTACAAGCGTTAGACGAAAATGATATTGATGCTCCACTATGCCATTCCTCCAGAAGATGGCAATGATACCCGATATGGACGAGGATTTGAGTGACGACGAACATGTTGCAGATCTCAATTGCCTCGGTCCGAAAATGCTTAAAACTACTTGTGAAGTCGAAACAAGAAAGACTGCTAAAGCTACGGCTGAAGAACCTACACCTCTTGTTCCCATTGGGATTCCAGTGACGAAGAGCCCCTATCGAAACAAGCAAGAGTCAACCCCAAAAAAAGGTAAATCAAAAGAAGAGTAAAACAAATTATACCTGGTCACACAGCAAACCATCATTCAGTATGAATGTAAACTGCGAAGAAGTTCCTCCATCAGAGGCAGCAAAGGCATGTAAAACACCTCTTGATTTTTTAAATTATTTTCACTGATACTACGCTACAACACTTCATAGAGCAAACCAATTTATATGCCGGACAGAAAAATAAAATTTTGAATGTGACACTGGACGAAATGAACGTTTTTATTGGAGCTCTATTGTTTTCTGGATATTCCAATATCCAAATAAAAGACTTTTTGGTCGAATTCTCCAGATATACCTGTTGTATTACAAAACAGTATCGGCTAAACAGGATTGAAGAAATTCTACGAAACTTTCACCTAAATGATAATAGTAAGCATGATAATGCAGATCGCTTATTCAAGCTAAGGCCACTGATAAACACACCTAAATGAAAAATTTAAACTCCACGGTGGATGTGACGAAAATATATCTATAGATGAAAGCATGATACCCTATTATGGAAAGCATTATGCTAAGCAGTATATTAGAGGAAAGCCGATAAGGTTCGGTTTCAAAATTGGGCTTGTTGCACGAGTTTTGGGTACTTGCTAGCTTTTGATATATACACTGAAAAGGTAATAATGACAACAAAGTTTTTGGCATATGAGGTGATACGGTGGTTTCACTTATCAGTGCAGCAAAAATTCCTCCTCATAAAGGATTCAAGATTTTTGATAATTATTTTTCATCGAGTGATCTTTTCAAACATCTTTCAGAAAAAGGGTATTGTGCAACAGGAACCATTCAAGATTCACGAACTAGCAAATGTCCTCTAACTGATGTCAAACAATGGATAAAAAGCCACGGGGTAGCTATGATTATCGAACAGATACTGATAATAAAATATCACTAATGAGGTGGAAAGATAATAAAACAGTTACATGCATAACTAATTATGATCCAGTTGAAGAAGGAACCTGTAACAGATATTCGCGCGACAGTAGGGCTAAGATTGCTGTTGTCCAACCAAACCGATAGCCCATTACAACAGGGGAATGGGAGGAGTAGACAAAATGGACCAAGCTAGCAACTTATCGCACCCGAATGAGACAGAGAAAATGGTGGTGGCCTATTTTTGTCTATTTGTTAGATGTTTGTATTTCAAACGCTTGGCTTCTTATGAGGAAGATTCGACAAATGATAATTTAGCGTCAAGTCTTTGATCTTCAGAAGGTCTAGTGCCTTGATTTACTAACAACATACGGGACACCATCATCAAGAGGAAAGTTGGTCCGACCACCTAGCGAGAATATACGTTACGATGAACGGAACCATCTGATAGTGTACAACGAAACCGAACGCAGATGCAAACTTTGTGGTAAAAAGCACATTTCATATGTGAGAAATGCAACTGTGCACTCCATCCAAAGCAGTGTTTTAAAATATATCATACAAAATAGTTTTAGTTTTCTTTAAATAAACTTTATTATCGGAACTGTATGCATAGTGTCCGTTAAAACGGGCACATTTTTTCTGGAGAAATGTCAAAAAAAAAATTTTGTTAAATTATTGGATTAAAATA